>CAIGQV010019186.1:4502742-4520541 GCA_903798115.1 Danio jaintianensis | reverse complement strand
ATGTATGTATGTATGTATGTATGTATGTATGTATGTATGTATGTATGTATGCATGTATGTATGTATGCATGTATGTATGTATGTATGCATGTATGTATGTATGCATGTATGCATGCATGCATGTATGTATGTATGTATGTATGTATGTATGTATGTATGTATGCATGTATGTATGTATGCATGTATGCATGCATGTATGTATGTATGTATGTATGTATGCATGTATGTATGCATGTATGTATGTATGCATGTATGCATGCATGTATGTATGTATGTATGTATGCATGCATGTATGTATGTATGTATGTATGCATGTATGTATGTATGCATGTATGCATGTATGTATGTATGTATGTATGTATGTATGTATGTATGGATGGATGTATGTATGTATGTATGTATGCATGTATTAAAAAGCAGAATTCAATTGTTTTTTTGTGCCATTAGTTCACATGTTGTGGAGGTACAGCTTGGCTAAAATAATTAATAAATTAATTATTAGTTCACTATGGACAAGAACAAAACATACCAAATACACATCAATCTATATTTAAAATGTCAATAAATACAATTTTATTTAATGAATTTAAAAGCGGGGGATTTTTTATATATTTTTGTCCTGCTTTGAAATATAAGGGCTTACAATAAAAAACAGATAACAGGAAAATAAAAGTACAGAGCACAATTACAAATAAATGACAAAAAATAATAATGATTTATTAATATTGTATTTTATGAATAGGTTAGGTTGAAGGTCTTTAAAGCTTTTTGTTTACACACTATATACATATTAAAAGAAACTTATTTCCCTTTATTAGTAAGATATATTTATAAGACCGTGAAGCACGTGGCCCCTCCCTCTTTACGTAGAGCCGCCGCTCGCTAGTTTTGCAGCAGGTCGCGCGGTTGTCACTTCCCGTGTGTGTGCATCAAGAGAAAGAGAAGTTTCTCGTCCATACAGAACAGGTAAGTTTTAAAGAACGATATATTACTTTATATCTGCAGCTTTTGAGTGTTTATATACATGTACAAATGCAAAATGAGTAGTTTTCTTGAATATTACAGAACAAAAGAGCGCGTGTGAAACGCCGGCGTCGTTTTTATATTACATGTTGGATTTACGTTACACTTGATAACCGAAATATATTAATGCATGAATTATTATTATTATTATTATTATTATTATTATTATTATTATATATTAACCATGTGTTCACTGTGAGTATTATGTATGATTCGCACAATGCTACGTTTATGTAACATATCATCCCACTTGAACTTGCTTTAGCTTGCAAGGCTAAAAGCAGATATTGTGTGTATATATTGCTCATTTTAATATCTAAAAGCATCATGCATCATTCATGTGCGTTGCTTCTCTTCTCACGTTTCCAGAAACTCGATATTATAATTATTGAACGAGACTTTTATAGCAAAGACCTACATTAGCACACTTGTCTCGGCCTTTTCCTTTTTGTCTTTTACTGATCATTTTCAGGGCAAAGTCTGAGGGTCGTTGCCCCCATTGGTGCATTTGTAGAAGTCTGATATGATTTTAGCAGAGATACTGAACTGTCAGGCGTTATCCGAGAGTGCAGGGCCACAAGTAAGGCATTTAGGCGACCTCTGAGCTAAGTTCACCTCATAAAACGCTTTTAAAGTCTTTATTTTAAGCTTGGGAATAGCTAAATGCACATTCGTACTGTCTATAGTCGGTGATTTGGGTGAAAGACCGCTCTGAAGCCGTTCTTGAATTAGTTTCTTAGTAGCCCATTGTTCAGAACAACTGACTGTGTGTCATGTGACCTGCAGTGTGTGATCTGCTGCAAGGCTATTGCATGCATTATTCAGGGATACTTTGTGTTTCAGGCGTGAGAAGTTACTTATTTTTGGATGCTTTGGTTAGATGAGCTTAATTATATTCAATGAAAAAGAAGAGCTGCCTAAACATGATTGGGGTAAAGTTGGTTTTAATCACACATTCGTTCATTTTGGAAAAGTGACAATTTGTGACATGCTACTTTAAATATTCGGTCTGAAATTGCATGCAAGTATGACTTCAAAACAACATTAGCACTACTTATTTGACTGTGGACAACTTTAATAGTCATTGGCTGCTAATGATTTTCCTAAGGCTATTTAAAATTTGCAGACTACTTTTCTGAAATTATATTAAGGAGAAAGTCCGAATGCATGAATATAAAACCAACTTTACCTCAATCTGAACATGGAGGCTTAAAATCAAATTGGACAACAGAAAAATAAAAGTACAGAGCACAATTCTAAATAAATTACAACACTTTTTTTTTTTAAATTGCAGTATAACACAAGTACAATTAGGCAAAATTTAAATAAACACGTTCATCACAATTTATAGACCCGAGCACAAATAATAAAGATAATCAATCAATAATTAAACAAGAAGGGCGACACAGTGGCTCAGTGGTTAGCACTGTTGCCTCACAGCAAGAAGGTCGCTGGTTTGAGTCCCGGCTGGGCCAGTTAGCATTTCTGTGTGGAGTTTGCATGTTCTCCCTGTGTTGGCGTGGGTTTCCCCCACAGTCCAAAGACATGCGATATAGGTTAATTGGATGACCTAAATTGTTAGTGTATGTGTGTGAATGTGAGAGTGTGTGGGTGTTTCCCAGTACTGGGTTGCGGCTGGAAGGGCATCCGCTGTGTAAAACATATGCTGGAATAGTTGGCGGTTCATTCTGCTGTGGCGACCCCTGATAAATAAAGGAACTAAGCCGAAGGAAAATGAATTAATTTCTTTTTATTTAGTAAATAATGTCTTTTCTATTCAGGCCATTTGAATTTATTTCGGGATATCAAAAACTGAAGAGTGCCTGCCCGAAAGGCAACCAGGTTTTTTTTTTTAACATTTTGTGAGCCCTGTAATTATAAATCAAAGCTTCATGTATAAGTGTCAGTGTTGAATTATATTTTATTATCTCTACTACAGTGACAAGCAATCTTCAAGATGTCTGCTGGAAACGCTAAGATCGGTCAACCTGCTCCTCAGTTCAAGGCCACAGCAGTGGTAGATGGACAGTTTAAAGACATTCAGCTCTCAGACTACAGAGGTGTGTGTGTGTGTGTGTTCTTGATTAGCACACAATCTTTTCTAAATGTCATTTAAATGTCAAAATGAACCACTTTTACCTTCCTTTACATCATAGGTCTCAAACTCGATTCCTGGAGGGCCGAAGCTTTGCACAGTTTTGCTCCAACCCTAATCAAACACAGCTGATCCAACGAATCGAGGTGTACAAGACTACTAGAGTCTTTTAAGCAGGTGTAAGTTGGAGCTGGTTGGTCAAGCTAAGCTATGCAGAGCTGCGGCCCTCCAGGAATTGAGTTTGAGACCATTGCTTTACATCATGATGATATAAGCCAACTCTTTCTGAATGTCTCTAAATGAACAGTTTTTAAGTTTAGTGTCAGTTTGAACCCATTTTTCTCTCCTCCTTCAGGGAAGTATGTAGTGTTGTTTTTCTACCCCCTTGATTTCACCTTCGTGTGTCCCACCGAGATCATCGCGTTCAGCGAGCGGGCGGCCGAGTTTCGTAAAATCGGCGTGGAGCTCATTGCTGCCTCCACAGACTCTCATTTCAGCCATCTAGCATGGTGAGATTCCTGCCCACTGCATGTATTTCTGTATTTAACACATCTGTACAAGTACAAATGAAATCAAAACTAACCATATTGATTTTGTTAGCTCACATTGCTAGTTTTGTGGTGAACAATTCATCTGTGCATGTCATTAAGAAAAAAGAAATATTTGCCCTTCTAATCTAAAATTGAACTCTGAAAATGCACTTGCTGTTTGTTTTCTGTTAAATTCTCAGATTATGTCTGTCTGAGGTATTGGGCGTGGCTAACATACTTAACCACGCCCCTCCAGCTGTCAGTTTTGACAACAAACCAAACTGAAATTGCAGTTAAGATCAAATTCTGACATGGTATAAACACTGTTAACGCATTTGAAATCAAATTTAGTCTAAGCATACCACTTAATTATTTTTTACACAATATCTTCCAGTCATTACGTTGTGTTTTAGTGTCAGCCTTAAATTTTGGGTTGTCATAGACCTAAACAGCATAAGTGACATAAAGGTTCTTAAATGCTCGAACCCCGCCAGTCGCCGCTTAGGGCTATATTGATTTTTATTTATTTTTTATTTTTTTTGCATCTGTAAAAAGTGTTTTGAGAGGGTTTTTGACGTTTCAGAGCCACCGTATAAGCGAAAGCTAAAAGGCAGATTTTCTGTGCATGACAAATTTTTCAAACAGGGATACGAAAACAAAATGCATACGAAAATGTTGGACTTCTTTGTGCAAAGTCCTTTTAATAAGCACTGCACAGCACATTCATAAAAAATTGTTAAAATGCTGAAATTAGTTAGTTGGTTCGGTAAATGTGTTTTAAAAAAAAAAAATTTTTAACGCTTATTAATTTATTAACTTTATTAATTAATTGTCTTTTATTAATTTTATTATGTAATAAAGAAAGCAAAACATACAAAATTACAATTACAAGTATATTAATAAATAAATATATGTACATACAATATAAATGTATCAAAAAAATTGTATATTAATAGCAGGTGATACGAGACAAGTTATTTGCACAGAACATTATAGGGGTGTGACAAGATGCCTACTCCACGAGACGAGATACGAGATTGGGTTCACGAGAACGAGACGAGATTTTTACACTAGTTTTAAGAAATCCTCGATGAAATATATGAATGGAAAATCGTCTTATTCAACTGAAAATAAACGCATAGCAAAACTATTCAGGTGCTTTTTTTTTTTTAAATCAACTTGTAATGAATGTTATTTTACTTCTATTTTAATGAATTATACGCAGTAAAGAACATGCAAACACTGCTAAATATTTTGCTAATATATAAATGGAAAATAGATTGTTATTGAACTAGAAAAAAAATCACAAAATGCAAAACAATTTAGGTGCTTTTTAAAAACATTGTAATGAATGGTATTTTATTTCTATTTAAATGAGTTCTATGTTGTAAAGGACATGCAAACACTGCTAAATATTTAGCTATAAACTCTACTGACTGTACAATTTCACATGAGAAATCAAACTTCTTTCCACACACATTTAATTTTTAATTTTAATTAATCAGTTTCACTTTCATTTAGCAAGTTTCATTTATGCCCCCGTGACTCACTCTGAGCTACTGGATGTGATCATGCGAATGTGAAGTAAGGACTGATAGGAGAGAGTTGTTTTAATGGAGTTTGATACCGCACGACAATGAAAAAAAAAAAAAAAATCAGCTTTTCCCGGACAGCATAAACATGCGTTCCGTGATGATGATGTGACGATGAGTCTCCAGGAGATCATTCAGTGAGTGTGTGTGTTTGTTTGCGCGCTTAGAGATGTGTGTGTCTGTGGTGCTTTACTGACTCGCTAGGTGTGTATGTCCTGTGCGGCTAAAAGTCCTTCAAGGTGTTAATAGTTTGACCACTGCGTTTACATATCTGCACTTCAATAATGCGACTAAAATAGGAATACTCCATGCCTTAATTCCATATGTGTTTACGGCAATTATGACTTTCAGCATATCTGAAGTGCTATTCCATTGCATGGATACGAACCATAATGTGTGAGGCTGCAGTTGTAGCCTATGTTGGACACGGCACCCGCTGAACTCTGGTGAAAAAAGCGGTTGCGTCACACCCGCCCACCCAACCGAGTGACAAGCGCAACTCCGAGGCCAGCCTGGGTTGCCAGGTGTGTGCAAAGCACTTGTTTTTCAGATCAAATCCAATCCTGCCTCCATTCTTCAATGATAATCTCACGCTCCATCATAACATCACAACTCACGAGACAACTTTTCACCTCGATGAGAAATCTCGTCACAATTTAATCTCGCGAGATCCCGTCATACAAGATCTTGTCACACCCTTAGAAGATTATAATCCGTTTGCTTTAGTAATCCTACAAAGGGCATACTATTTTTTTCTAATACCAAACAACGAGAACATTGTTTTAAAAGCAGGACTTTCTGTATTTTTCCAGTAATGAGCTATAAATATGATTCTTAATTTTGAATGTATTTGTACTACACATTATTAGTGTTTGTTGTAGTTCAGGTGCACTGCTGGTTCTGCACTGTGCATTAGATATCTTCATCGATATTTTTTTTCATACTTGTGAACGACGTGCTTCTTCTCGGGTTTTCTATGGCTTCGCTCCGTTATCTAGTGTCCTTCTGACCAGCCTGTCACTGATAAGAGCTGCTATAGTGAGTTAGAGAGACACAGATAAAGGAAGGGTGTAGCACTTTATTTGTTCTAGAAACTGTCACTGTAAGTCATGTTAACTTTTTTCTTTTTTCTTTTTTTTTAGGACTTTTACTAAAACTAATTAAAAAAAATCTATAATAATAATAATAATAATAATAATAATAATAATATTTAAATGGCTTTATTAGTTATATTACTGGCTTTATTATCATTAATAAAATTTCCAATAATTTGTGTTGATCTTTAAGTAAGAACAATGTTTTGGATAATAAATAAATAAATCTAACATATAACTAATAAAAACAGAAACTTGAAACTTCCATTGAGTCATGTTGATCTTTGTTTTATATTTTAGTATGATGAAAAAGATCATAATAAATGTTTCTGTAGTTAAATAAAAATTGCTTTATCAGAACTAGAAAGTACCCCAATTATTGATTTTGTTTTAAACATTTAATTTTATTTCTATTATCGAGAGATCATTACTTTTTATTTTTGAATTAAAGTTAATGAGAATATCTTTTAGTTCTAGAAATGAATACGATCAACCTGGTAATTGAGACACATTATTTTTTTTTAATTAAACAAAGGACAATAAAATCCAAAAATAAATGTTAGTCATTTTAAATAACTATGTAATATAAATAAAAGTAACTAAAAATTAAATATAATACAATATTAAATATGTGGCTTTGTTGGTTAATTATAAAAGCTTAATTAGTTCTAGGAGCTTCTACTTGAATTTAAATCACTTTTATTGAGAAAACATGAGTTTCCCATTTTGTCAAAGATAAATGCATACAAAATAATTATTATATTATCATTAATTGTTATTTATTTATTATTTATAAAGTTATTGTCTCCTAATTTGTAATCGAGTAAATGCGAAACCTTTTCATTTTCATATCCAGTTCTCATTGGATCTCCTCTTTTCCTCCGATGACATGACTCTCTCGTTTTGGAAATATGAAGTTGTTCTTATCATGTGATTTTTTTTTTTTTTTATGTATATTGATCTTGCCATGAAATAGCCAGAAGTTGCTGATGTGGCAATAAATAAAAAATTAAATAAACAGTACAAACCAACTCTCTGGTTTTGCTCCTGACAGGATCAACACACCCCGGAAGCAGGGCGGCCTGGGCTCCATGAACATCCCGCTGGTGGCCGACCTGACGCAGTCCATCTCCCGTGATTACGGAGTCCTGAAGGAGGACCAGGGCATCGCCTACAGGTCTGTGATTTCATGATCACATCTACTCAGCTTCAGTTGAACTACAGACTCTTTCTCTTTCAGTGCATCATTGCAGCAGGCCATTATGAGTCCATTCAATTCAAGCTTATTTTTATAGCACTTCCAAAGCAGCTTTACAAAAGTTGCATGTTGTTTTTATAATACAGTTGAAATCAGAAAGTTAAGGTGTTGTGTATAGGGTTGACTACAATACATGGTAATTCTGCAATGTGTATGTAGTGTCCTTTTCATAATCAAGTGGGCTCAATAGTGTTCATGTGCACTGCAGTGGGAGTAGGATACACAAACCACAAGGGAAACATGTGAACTGTTTGTTGAATTAATGCACCTTGGATATTTAGATGAAATCTGCAGTTTTTGATTTTATAGTCATGCTTTTTGTTCAAATCAAGTGAAATCAGATCAAATTATGTTCAGATCAAATGAAAAGTAACCGTTTATAATCACATTTAGCATTTATTTTTATTATTTTTATTATTATTATTATTGTTTTATTATAAAAAATGTACACTTTTTATGGCACATTATTTATTGTCAAATGTAGACAACGTAATAAACAATTATCAATGCTAACTCTTCTGTAGCAGTTAACATTATGCTTTAATTTGTTTGGTGTTTACCTTGAATTGGACCTCATGTATTTTTAAAATAAAACCTAAATGCTCAATTAAATTCTTGCATTAACAGTAAGTGTTCTGTGTGTATGTTTTCCTGCTCCCACAGAGGTCTGTTTGTGATTGACGATAAGGGCATCTTGAGGCAGATCACCATCAATGACCTGCCAGTGGGCCGATCTGTGGACGAGACTCTACGACTGGTGCAGGCCTTCCAGCATACCGACAAATACGGAGAAGGTGAGAGAAAATGCACTCTTTCTTAAGGCTGACTTATACTTTTATACTTCTCGCACAGCCGAGAACTGTGAAGGCTTTTATACTTGACGTGCTCGCCATTGTACTATTATTTGTAACAGCACTTACTTGCTTACTTACTTGAGTAACTGTCATGATGAAACCGTAGTAAAGAAGAAGTCAGCGAGTGGAGTTGCTGAATGAATTAATGAATGAATTTAACTATATATAAAATGAATAAGTTGTGGATAATTTTGGACGCTTGTGAAAATGTTTGTTTTTAGTACAGTTGGGCCAATGGGTAACTTAAGGCTACATTTTATAAATCCAAGCTAACTGCGTACTTAATGCAAAACCTTTTATACAATACAAATAAAACAATGTTTACTTTAAAAAAAGCCTTTGCACAAAATATATGCATTGTTTTTCCTCAAAGCTTCAAAAAAAACCTCAAGGACTTCACATCAGGCAGTTGTTTTGGATTTCTAAAGGTGTTGCATGTGCACAGACCTCGGCCAGACTCTGGCTCCAAATCGTTCATCTTTGGATACGGAGCCGTGAACAAAGTTACAAAAAAAGTTGTGCGCTCTGCCAGCCGGAATCATGTCACGCCCACCCAAAGCGAACCTCCGCCAACACCGCAATGACGTCACATATGCTGTGCACACCCAAGCGAACTAGCGGACACATCGAGTATAAACCAGGCTTTTAAGGCTGATTTATACTTCTGCGTTGAGTGATCTGCGTGACCCACGTCGCCTACCTTGTACGTAGCCGTGCATTTATACTTCTGCGTGCTGTTTGTGTTGCTCTGCAATAACACTTCCAAAACACTAGCTGGCAGCGGGTTTTTATGTTTCTCTGTGTCGAGTTTCTTCACGGGTGTTTTCTTTTCTTACAAGTAGCTAAAACTCTCTTATTCAGAGGCGGGAACCGGCAGCCGTGCAACAACTTTAATCATAAGATAAATACAAAACAAAAGTTTTCATCTGGAGCTCTTTCATGGGACTCGACACTTGTAAACAATCACTCCATCGGGCTCGTGGCTCTCAGCACCGCCCACAATCGTCACTGCTACCAATCTGACCAATCACAGAGGCTTACACTATGCGTCGTTGCGACATGTAGTTACATTTTTTTTGAGAGGTGCACATTGGCGTCAGCCATGGCAAGGGGGAACTGACCGTACGAAGGCTGTGTCGGACCATACGCGTGCGCTTGACGCAGGAGTATAAATTAGCGTTTAATGTTCTGCTGTCTGTCTCCAGTGATCTTCAGAGAACCGTGTGTGTAAATGGGGTCTAACATGTTTCGAGATCATTCAAAGCATGTGACCATGTTGTATTTGTTGTGTAAACATCAATGCATCCTGAAGCCAACAAAACACTGTTGAATCGTAAAACACAACGACAATATATCCACTGAAATTGGGGTTTTAAGCCCGTATTTGTGCAAAACTTCAGCCAACGTCTTTAGTAAGATTGCCGTCTACAAGTTTGACTTTAAAACTGATATTTTAGTGTAATTTAGAAGAATAGTTGACCTATAAAGATGAAAAAAATGCTTTAAATTTTTTTATTATCGTTCCGTCTAGGATGTAGTTTTTCTTTCTCAGTAGAACGTTTAAAGAAGATTTTAAGATGAAATTGTGGTTCTTGCTAATTTCATAAAAATCAAGTCAGCATCAACCACCACTTTGAGAGCAAAGAAAAAACGCATAAAGGCAAAACAAAATTAATACCTCTGACTGCTGACCACACATTGAGGTCTTATGAAGCGAAAAAGTTGACTGCGTATACACCTTTGTGACTCTAAAAGTGCCATTAGCTACTGATGTGTCTTATATGAATTAGGTCCTCTATTGACTGGCCAGGGACTGTAATCAGCAGATCTTTCCTTATGATCGGCCTGAACGATGACCGGCTGGTCTTCTGTCCAATTCCAGCCGGTCAGTTTCAAAAATATTCCGTTCTATTTCTATCAGGTTGTTAAAGTGGCCAACTGTAGTATTGGTAACCTAGCAACCAAAAGTAAACACAGCATAATGGAGACAGCTGATTGGTCACATGGTTGTAATGTTCGCTAAGTCAAGAATTTATTCGGCAAATGCATTTTCATCTTGCATTGTTTGCATTAACGTCTTGAAATGAATGTCTGCACTATCTTCTGGTTCATCCGAAATTTCATCTGGAGTCTTGTCAGATTTTCTTTTTTATATTTCAGTCGGTTGTTTTTTGTATATGATGTTAATTGTAGTTTTTAGACAGATAATCGAAATCTGCAAAAACTGGTACATTTACTAAAATATTGGGAATCTGAATCAGCCAAGAAAATTGCAATCGGTGCATCGCTAGTTTTTCTGAATGATCATGTGACACTAAAGACGGGAGTAATTGATACTGAAAATCCAGCTTTGCATCACAGAAATATGTTTTAAATATATTCAAATAGAAATCAGTTGTTTTTAATCAATATTTAAGTTTCTGCATTATTATTCATGAATTCAGCTTTGTGAGCATTAAACCCATCTTTAAAGAACAGTAGAAATCTTACAGACACCATACCTTTGAAGTGTAACAGATGTAATACTTTAAGGATGACACAAGAGGGCGCCAATTTACTTATTATAACTTCTCCTTATCTTTTCTCCTTTAGTTTGTCCTGCTGGATGGAAACCAGGAAGTGACACCATTATTCCCGACGTGCAGAAGAGCAAGGAGTTTTTCTCCAAGCAGTAACAGTCTCTATTTCTGCATTCGCTGGGCTGTTAAAGCACTTACCTTTAGCCTGAGGGGTCTTGAAAAGTTGATTTAGCCATCGTAACAAACACTTGACAGGTTCAATGCACTAGTTAGTCTGATTTCTGTCTGTCTGAAGAAGCTGTTTCAGCCAGCGTCTCTCGTGCACTGAAATAACTGTAGTTTATGTTCAGCTAGTTAGTCTACATTACATATTTGGTACTCTGTGAACGTGCTTGGTTTTAAATTCTCTCAAGTTGTTAGCATTCTGGTGATTTTGTCAATATCTCTGTTAAATAAACAGGCTGTTATTGTTAAATGCTGCAGTTGTCTTATTGTACTTGCTACATGTTATGGATAGTTCACCTAAAATTAAACGTTTGATTAATTTATAAGGTATGGTAATGGTACAGTAAACCGGATGGTAAATGCAGAAGGACACAGTAGTGTTTTCTTTTCATGTTTTAATATTATAATAAATAGGACAGAATTTGAGAGATAAATGCATATCATAAAATTGCATACATTTGTTTGTAATTACACAAGTCATTTGTGTATGTTTTATTTAAGTTGATTAGCTTTTTGTAGCTAAAATTAAACGACTATTAAAACTGTCAACAATAAATAAAATACAGAATTATTTAAATATTTGAGCATTTGGGAGAAATATAATTCATATTCAGTGTGTTTTTCCACATCTGTGTTTAAAAAGATGTGTTCCAAATAATACAGTTCAGCTTTTTGTATATTTCAGGTTCATTCGAAAGGTTTTGATTTCATGTTTGTCCTCAAACAATAAAAATTAAGGAAAATGCAAACTGATTAACCGCTCACAATAAACGCGTTTTCACTAAACTCTATATAAATGGTATACATTTGCCTCTCTGTTTGGTAATACTTCATGCATGAGTGCTAATATAATCCCAATTTTAGTTAAAATCAGAGATCAGATTGCGAATTACAGGGGGGTATTGACTATTTAAAGATTAATCCTTCTTGAAGGACTTCAAAACAAGATGTACAGGGGATTAGCCCTTTAAAAGTGAGGTATTTCTCTCTGATCTGTAACTTACATAAAATTATAATTAAATTAATATAATTATACATTTTACCACCCCTATAACGGTTCATACCTTTGTGAATGCATAAACGCGCCAAACAGTGAGGAAAAACATTCATTCGACAATAGTCTGAAACCGGCAGAGCAGCTACAGACATTGTAAGTGTACAAAATACATTTTTCTAGAAAAATATCTGTTGGTATTTAGATATACCCTAAAACTAAAGTCAAATTAGTTGTATAGATTGAAAGTAACCTCTGAAATGGCTAATCAGAGATTACTATAGGTCAGAATACGCTAAATGTCCCCCAAAACCCTCAAAACTTAAATAAGTTTTATTAATAAATTAGATGTCATTTACACGAATACATACATTTGATTCACTGAAACATGTAACGTTAATACACAAACGAACGTTACAGATAAAGTTGACCCCTCCATTATCAATGTAGGCCTATAAATCGCACCCTGGTTAAAATGCTTGTTTAAGAATAAAAACTAAAGGTAAAGCAGGTGAAGTCAAACGTATTTTCTCTGATAATGACATTACAACACCACAAATGTTTTTGGTGGATGTCGAAATGAACCGGATAATGACAAATCCGTCCTGCAGGTGGCAGTGTTTCATTGTGTTTACGAATTACAGCTCAGTAGTCCTCATTGCTTCAGCTGTAAAGCAGGAATTACTTTTCTACATAATAAAACAACAACTTTATGTATATTTGGCCTAGCTTGTGTTCAGTACTGAGTGATTGTGTTCTTGCTTAAACAAGTGTTTAGTAGATTATGTGGTTATTTGACACTGCGTTTTTAACCAGTTTAGGCATAAATAGTAATTTAGTTAATCTCCTTGAATTGTCATTCTTGCTTAAATCTGTAATTTTGTTTACAACATCCCCGTGTTTTCTTTCTCTTTAAAGAGCAGTGTTCATTTCTGTGTCCATGAAAAAGTAAATTCCCTTACTGTGCTAAATTCAGTTCTAATGAAATGTTATACGTTTTAAAAATAACAGATATTATAATATAAAGTGTGTTGTGTTATTATCGTGTCATCTCAAGCTTTGCCTTATTTAAAAATGTGAATGTTTGTAATGTGTATTAGCTTGGTTTCAGACTATGGTGACAAAAATGACCTAAAAATATGGTAAAAATGTTAACTATTAACTTTATGTATTTCAATTAAAAATGCCTTTAACCTCTTTAAAATGAAAGGTTATTTTTGTCATCTAGAAACTTTTTAATTCTGTTCTTTATTGTGGATTAAGGTAAGTTTTTGTAATAGAAATAAAAGTAGGCTAGATGTTTTCTTTTAAGAAGAGATTCCTAACATGGCATCGCTGCAAGAACGTTTGAAGTAAGTGAGCTTCCTATGCCAAAATTGACTGTAGATGTGTGTCTATAGTGTGTTTGTGAGTAGGCTCTTTGTAGAAACAACTATTCATTCAACATTTGAAAGGTGTAATTAGTATAATGGTCAAATAATCCCTTTTTTGTCACCTAAAATGTAAGTATTTGAGGAATGATTCGAATGAATAGAACTGCCAAGGAATGCATTTTAATAAAGGGTTGGTGTTTTTAATGCTGGCCAGTTAGACTAATCTACCGCCTGTGCGTTTTCGGGAAATAACTGATAAAGGAGTCACTGTGGGCACTTCTCGTTTATAAGCCTTGCTCTTATATTTACTCAGATCTGATTGTCTATTTTTGTGCTTTCGACGGCTCCATTTTCTGCAAAGTACCTGGAAAATGCCCGTGCTCATATTTTTATCTCTAGTTTTCTTTTCGCTGAAACTGTTTTGGGAAGGTTTGTGCGCGCGGGGAAAATCCCGCGTTGCTAAATTTTCTCTCGTTCACACGCGCTTCATTCATCGAACGTCAGAGTTGAAAGCGCGCGGACTTCCTGATCGGTAGCGTGGGCGGGGGTTCCCGCAATCTACCCTTAGTGACGTACATAAACCAAAACTGCCCATATATGGGCCTTACGTCAGCAGGAAAAAACTCAACGTGGGCACGTCTTCGACGTAAATGTAAAGTCGTAGGCTACAGAATAAATTTGGTTTCTCCTCTACGCTTGAAATAAACAACCCAAACAGTAAAATCATTTTCCAACATTTTACTTAAATATAAAAAATAAACAAAACAAACAGAAAAACCATTTAAAGGTCTGAATCAACCTGACTCACAATATCAATAACTTACTGGACTGTTTTCAAAGGGCAGCACTTAACAACAAAACCAAAGTGTTCACTTTAAAAGTTTTGTCCATTGTCCGTTCGGCTGAAAGTACCTTATCTTTGGAAAACAACAATAACATTAAAGTTTTCTACAAGAAAACACTTCAGAAATATACAACGCTCGTACTCAGTGCTGCGACAGAAACATCATCACAAACAGGATCTGCTCTTCCAGTGTTTCCCAGAGTCCGTAGCATCGCTAGCTCTCCCCCCTAAAACGACTTGATCTTCGGCGTCAGCATCAGCTGGCACCCGCTGCTCACATGGGTCATGACCTTTTGCTTAAGCTGGGCTACCTGCTCCCTCAGCAGGGACGCAGTGCTAGACAGTCCGGCGTTATCTGACTTGAGCACTTTCACTTTGTCCTCCAGCCGAGAGATGCGCTCCAGCTTCCGTCGCCGGCACTTGGTGGCCGCCATCCGGTTCCGAAGCCTCTTGCGCTCCGCTTTGATGCGCTCCTGGTCCTCCATGTCGATGGGCGACATGGGAGGAGAACCATCGCTGCTCTGCCCGTCGGGGACGGTCTGTGGCTCCTCTTTCAGAGTAACGAGCCGCTGCGGATGGAGTGAGTGCTGGAAGTGATGAGGATGCGGCGTGGGCTGGTGGTGATGGTGGTGGTACTGCTGGTGGTGGTGATGGTGAGGCAGGTAGCTGATGGTGGCTGTCGGGTAGTTGGCTGCAGGTGTGAGGTTAGTGTTAGGATTGCAGCTGTTCAGGGTGGTGTACACCGGAGACTCCGGCGGTAAGGAGGCGCCGAAGACCGACGACGCCGCCGAACAAGTCGACAACCCGGGGGCTCCGATGGATACGTTCGGCGGGGGCATTTGGTTCATTTTGTGGAGCTCGTCCAGCGCTTTGACGAATCCGTCCGCGAAGCCCTCTTGCTCCTCTGTAATGCTCCGACCGTACAAATACTGCCCCGGGGTGGGTGATGTGATGACGCCGTTACCGTTCTGGATGATGAGTCTCTCCAGCTCTGGAGAGGCGAGTTTCAGCGAGCCCACGTCTCCGGTCGCCGCCGTGTAGAAGTCACTTTCGGAGCGGAGGGTCTTGAGGTTCCGGTAGGGTTCGGCGAAGCTCACGCTCATGTTCTGCTTTAGGAGCTTGTAGTCGTGCAGGGCAGCGTCTGGATGACCATAAGCAGAAAGAAACGAGTCGTCATAAAACGGTTGCTCCATTTTTGTTGACATGTGAACAGAAATTACGTTGGGACGTACTGAAGCTGACTAAAGTCCGCAAGTTTTCTCCGTTATATTACATCAGGCAAAAGAGAAAAAAAAGAAGAAACTTCCAAAATAGTTTACTGTACCAATTCGACAGGTGTTTTCTCTTGACAGCTGACGTCCAAAAAGTGTCTTCCCGGACGGTTATTTACAAGCAGCTCTTCTGGCCCGCCGCGCACTCAGTATCATGACAAGTGCGCCTTCATGCTTTTATACTCAAGATTCTGAGGGCGTGGCTGAGATAATCGCGGCCGCTGATTGGACGAGAGTTCGTTCCGCTCCTCGAGCTGTCAGATGGGTTGATGACGTTGTTGCCAGTAAGCGCTGAGATTGAAAACAAAGCTGGAGGCGAGAGTGCAAAGGGAGACCGAGCGCTGCGCTCCTATTTTTGTTTCCACAGACAAAAAGCAAAAAGTGGCCGCAATAGTTACACAGGCACTTTTAAGAAAAGTTTCCCATGGCCATGAAAACAGAAACACTATTGTGGTCTCTTGAGAAAAACACTACGTTAGAGGATGTCGTAAACAAGTATGTTAATAATAATAAACATTCATATCGAAATGGAAACAAAAAGGTCGTTCCTACTCAATATTATTGTTCTCTGTAGATCTAAAGCAGAATATACGAAGAGCTTTTTAATATAAAACGAAATGATTTTAAATGTCAAGCTCTAAATATATTCCTTTAATTTAGGTGGAACATCTAAACGGGTCATTTAAGTAAATACAGGATTGCACGATTGGGATTGGATGATTTCACCTCAAATTAAATGTGTCTGAGCTACCACATCATCTTGTCAAAGATAAAGTCCTATTAAAGGGTTAGTTCACCCAAAAATTACAATTCTGTCATCGTTTACTCACCCTTCACTCGTTTCAAACCTTTCTTTTCATGTTGAACTCTAAAGAAGATATTTTGAGGAATGCAGGAAACCTGTAACCATTGACTTCCATGTTTGTTTTTCTATGCAAGTTAATGATTACATGTTTTCAGCTTTCTTCAAAATAACTTCTTTTGTGTTCAAAATAAAGGTTTGAAACAAGTAAAAGGTGAGTAAATGATGACCGAAGTGTAATTTGTGGGTGAACTATCCCTTTAACGTCATCTATTGTAAAACATACTAGGAAAGGCTATAGTGAGTAATGTAAAAATAAAAGTAATTAAGATAATATCTAATTCAGATTTATATGAGGGCTTATCAGCTATTTGAATTTGACTGCTTTTTATGTACTCATAAAACATAATCATATAATCATATAATTTATGTAGTCATATAACACATAAAACATGACTAATAATAATAATAGATCTTTCTCATAGAGTTCACTGTAAAAAAAAACTGTTAATGAACAGTTATCGTATTTTGTGATTCACAAGTGTGTTTTTCGTTTATTTACGGCTGTGAATTGCATTATGGGATGGTGATCTCCTCTCAGTTGACTTTTAATGTTAAATATTCAACTCTACAGTTTAACAAAGCGACTTTTATTGACATTTTAGTAGTTTGAAATAATATAATGTGTAAGAAATAATATATAGAGAGAAATAAATCACAGAAAATGTACTGGCAGTTTATTACAAGGTTTCTGTACTGCAATATACAACACCAACCCAGACAATATATCACTTTAAACTATTAGAGATGTTAATAAAAGCCACTTTTTATGGTTAGAAGTGGTTGGAAGAAAGATTAAAGTCCCATAATGCAATTCAAAAGCATAAATAAATGGGTAAACCCTGCTAATTTACAGATATGTTTTACACTAGAGATTTTTACTCTAACAAATAACCTGTAAACATAACTCTGCATTGATCTGGAATGATCTGACTCAGGATTTGGCAACTGATATCAGTCCCATATATGGGCAAACCACAGTGTAGTTCCTCCTCAGTGTAGGACCGGGAAACCTCTCCCATGTGGGCCTGATTCCAGCGGCAACGCCCCCACACATGGAGCGCTGGAGGAGGGGAGAAAACTGATAGATAACAGCACGTACACAGCACTCTGGCGAAAGAGTGTGAGATTCAGAGAGCACCTTCTTCATCTGTTCTTCATCTGACATATTAATGCAGTATAGTTGTTATAATAATAACAATAATAATAATAATATAAATAATAATAGTGACAATAATAATAATAGTGATACTACTACTAATAAT
>CAIGQV010019186.1:4474582-4497573 GCA_903798115.1 Danio jaintianensis | reverse complement strand
GCTACTACATTTCAAAAAGCAAACATTTTTCTCACAACACAATGACATTAAGATTACAACGCAATGGCATTAAGATTATAACGCAACTACATTTCAAAAAGCAAACACTAATCTCACAACACAACGATATTAAGATCACAATGCATTGACATTAAGATCATAGCGCAATTACATTTGAAAAAGCAAACACTAATCTCAAAACACAACGACATTAAGATCACAATGCAACAACATTAAGATTACAACACAATGGCATTAAGATCACAACGCAACTACATTTCAAAAAGCAAACATTTTTCTCACAACACAATGACATTCAGATTACAACGCAACAACATTAAGATTACAACGCAACGGCATTAAGTTCATAACGCAACTACATTTCAAAAAGCAGACACTAATCTCAAAACACAACGCCATTAGGATCACAATGCATTGAAATTAAGATCATAACACAACTACATTTCAAAAGCAAACATTATTTTCACAACACAACAGAAATGCACGTTATTTTACCATAAAATTTACAGTAAAATAAAACAACATCTGTAGTTGTCAGAACTTTACCATTAAAAATACGGCAGACACTGTAAGATAATTTTCTACATTTTACAGTAAACTACTGTATTTCATTCATTTATACACCATTGTTTTGAAGTATGAACATCTACACATCATACCTTTGTTACACAGACAAAAACACACTCATAAGCAGGTGGTGATGAGAAAGTCATATGATGAACCAAAGCTCATTGCAAACAACTTTACCCATGAGCAGAGGAAATTAAATGAATGCAATAAACATTATTTTATCAAAATTAGATATAAAACTCTAATGTCTAATGTCAACAAAAAGGCATAAAACATGAAGTATTTTAGGGAATTCTAAAAGAAGTCAATTTACAGTTATTAACCGTATATATTCAGGAAACCTACTGTTAACCATGTTACAGATTTTAACTGTAGCATTTTTACAGATTTTTACCACTGAAATGTCATTTATTTTTACAGTAAAATCCAAATTACGCAGAAGAGTTGTTTTTCTCTAGATAAGGTAGATGCACGTGAGAAATTATTGGACAGTACTTCCCGTTTAAGAAACGTTTAGAAGAACATTGATAATAATTCTCATATCATTTCAATCACGCTTACTGGAGTTTCTAATGCACAGCAGCTCGTTCATGCTTCCCACACAGACACACAAATATATTCACGGCTCATGTATAAGCGATTTCCATGAAAGTGTCATTTTGTTCTGAGCGAATGGATAATCAGTGTTGACAGATCATAGTTTATGGCGGTGGAGAAGACATGGCGTGGGGTGAAAAGGGAAAAGCTGAAGAGACGAGAAAGGAAAAAAAGAGTCGTGCCTGTGGTCATATCAGTCAAGCTGGTGAACATGGAGCCTTCGGGTTCGCCGAGAGAGGGAACACTTAAATATGTTCACTAACTATTAGCACATCACTGCACACTTCGCTGCCAGAGCGGATGGCTAGTTCACTGCATGGGTAAAAGGGAGATACAGTGTAAAAAAATGCTGTGGTTCCACATAGTCTGTTTGTGTTGGAGCAACATGAAGGAATTAAGCTAATGTATTTGTTTTTACAAATTTAAGTGGGTTGAACATAAAACAATTAAGTTGTCTCAAAAAATCCCTCAAGAATTGTGTGGATTCATTCATTCATTCATTAATTTATTCATTCATTTTCCTTAGTCCCTTTATTCATCAGGGGTCGCCACAGTGGGATGAACCGCCAACTTATCCAGCATATGTTTTACACAGCGGATGCCCTTCCAGGTGCAACCCAGTATTGGGAAACACCCATACACTCACATTCACACACATACACTACGGCCAATTTAGTTTATTTAATTCACCTATAGAGCATGTCTTTGGACTGTGGGGGAAACCGGAGCACCCGGAGCAAACCCACGCCAACACGGGAACAAGATGCAAATTCCACACAGATATGCCAACTGGCCCAGCCGGGACTCGAACCAGCGACCTTCTTGCTGTGAGGCGACAGTGCTAGCCACTGTGCCACCCTTGTGTTGATTCAGCTCATTTTAAACACATAGTTTGAACAAGCAGCTTTCTTAAAGACTGTTAAGCTTCTACTTTCTGTTTGTCAAACGTCTGCTTCTTCGGAGTGTACTCAGAAGGAGAATAGGAACTGTATTTGCAACAATTCCTGTAAATTTGTAATATTTGAACTTGTGGGTCGTATCATCAACACAAAGGCCTGGTGTTTTGGTTGATAGGATCACAAGTAGATGAGGGATGCACATTCACATTTACACCAATGTTTTTAACGATATCTCAATCATCTTAATTTCATTGATTGGAGAGACTTTTGGTGGATGCATGTACACTCAAAAAATTACGTTTGCTGCTTGTTCAAACTACTTATTTAAAATGACTTGAAATAGCACAATTTTTCAGTTTTTTTGGACCAACCTAATTGCTTTATGTTCAATCAACTTAAATTTGTAAAAATGATAAAGTTAACTTAAATGATTTCAGTTGGGACGACATGAAGGAATTGTGTGAAACCCAGCATTTTTTTTACAGTGTAGAGGCCTTTTCTGGGCTTTTGATTTAAAGGGACAATATGTAAGATTCTGTCATTAAAATATGCAAAAACAACAGTTAAATATTTTGCTGACTTGTGTACGTACAACCTAGAGAAATAAACTTATTCCAAATAACACAAACTACTTATTTGAAATGAGTTGAAATAATAATAAATGTTCAATCCACTCAAATTAGCAAAAACGATAAAGTTAACTTAATCAAATTGTGTTGGCACAACGTTCAATTTAAAGGCACAATATGTACGATTTTGTCATTAAAATATGCAAAAAGAACAGTTATATATTTTGCTGACTTGTACATAATCCCAAATGTTTTGAAGAATGTTCAAATCGAGAGAAATAAACTATTTTGATTAGTAAGACAGAACGTGGGCGGTGCGGTGGCTCAGTGGTTAGGATTGTCGCCTCACAGCAAGAAGGTCGCTGGTTCGAGTCCCAGCTGGGCCAGTTGGCATTTCTGTGTGGAGTTTGCATGTTCTCCCCGTGTTGGCATGTGTTTCCTCCGGGTGCTCCGGTTTCCCCCACAGTCCAAATACATGCGCTATAGGGAATTGAATAAGCTAAATGTAGTGTGTGTGTGTGTGTGTGTGTGTGTGTGTGAATGTGAGAGTGTATGGGTGTTTCTCAGTCCTGGGTTGGGGCTGGAAGTTGGCGGTTCATTCTGCTGTGGCGACCCCTGACAAATAAAGGGACTAAGCCGAAGGAAAATTAATGAATGAAAGACAGAACATGTGCTAATGATGTCACACACTTGGTTTTATAGAAAACATGGAAGCAGCAGCGATGCTTTAATATCTTGTGTGTTTCGTTAGACTGCACAGAGCAGCATTATAACAGAAGCTTAAAATGTATTTAGTCTAATAAAACAGCGCTGCTTCTTCTCCAAGAGCTGAAGAACTGGAAGTGGTGGACTGTGGCATAATAAAAGCTCTGCTGCTTTAGTACTAATGATTTCGTACAAAAAGAACATTGCTCTTTTGACATTTTTCCACCGTCAAACCAAACTTACAACCTTAGATGGCTAAGTTTAAATCCTTTCTGGTCACCGTGCTTCAGTAACACATCTCATCATGTGGTCATAATGTGGTCTTTTGTAGCTCACTGGGGACAGCGGGAAATTAAGAAAAATTATAGATAGTTACCATTTCAAAATGGCAAAGATATCATTATTATCAGTTTACAAAAACAAAATAAAAAATGTGACAATTTTTGATTAAAAAACTTACATGATTAAACCTCTTTTTACATTTTTAAATGTTTAACGTAGATATTTAATCTTCTAATATACTATTAATTTTCACAAACCACACAAACTTTTCACAAATTTGTCCATTGTATGTTAGTGCTTTTTGGGAATGGATCTTATTAGGCTTATGGTTTTGCATTTTAGGCTAATTTCTTTTGCTGTTTACTTATGTCAGATTATCAGAAGTATAGAAATTGTATTATTTTAAACAACTGCAATGGTATTGGATCGGTATCTGTATCCGTATCCGAATTTTTGGGATTGGATTGGATTGGATGTAAGAAACGGTATCGGTGCGTCCCTAGTTTTCATTAGTTGTTATTTTCATTTCTTTATATCTGGGTGTACTTTCACCCATGTACATTAAAAACAAACCAGGAATGTTTAAAATGATATAGCTACAAAATGTCATAGAGACCACATACTGTCACATACATGCATGCTTATTTTAATTTAACATGACTAGTTAGTATGTGACAACCTCAACAGTCCTTGGAAAAAAAAACTACTGTAGTGTCCAGCACTTAACAAGCACTTAGGTCAGCGCATATCTGTCCCTCTTCTTGGGCAAGGTTAGTGTTAGCATCAGCACTGATCCGTGAGAGGCCTGTAGGAGTCATGAGTCAGGTAAGAGTGACTCTTTCTGTCCCCATGGGCAAGGAGAAACAATGTACAAAGTCCTTCACAAGCATATTAAGAAGAACAACAACAACCTCATCATAAAGAAAGTTAGAGTAAGCTAGAGTCTTACAGTTACTGCTAACAGATGGCTGTTAGCATTTGAAGACCCAAGCATCCCCCCTCTGTTTTTCTACCCCAGCCCTCATTATCCTCTGTGCCGTCGGTCAGGGGTCTGTTGTGTCCACGGCTAATCGCGCTAATGAATGCTCTGCTAATCGCCACTCTGTGACTGCGCAGAAACAGCCACATCGCTGCAGGTGATGCGCAGAGGAGCCTCTTAGCAGTCGGAGACCTTTAGCACAAGGCGTGCGGATGTCAACGGAATGAAGGAGATTGGCAGGAAAAGGCCGCACCGCGCTGCCCTGGCACTGGAGGGCACGTGCAGACAGACAGGGGGCATATGGACCACAATGAGGAGGGGAAATATTTAGAGAGCATGAGTGAAGCCACTTGACGACATGCCAGACGCCAGTTAAATAGAGTGTAAAGCTCTTCTACCCATTTTTTTTTTTTACAAATGAAATGACATCTTTTAATGGAGAAATATGCATACAAATGTGCTAGTTGTTAATATGGAACACTTTAAAATATACAGGGCACTACACACATTTTTAAAAAGTCTTGTTTATCTATTTACATGAAGTATCTTCAGCTATGTCGAGCATGGTTGTGTACACAAATGATGTGATCTTGATGTCAAAAAAAACTAGTCAAAAATGCTAATTGATTTGATGTCAAGTGACTACCTTGATGTCAAAAGGACATCAATTTGACATCTAAGATTGGTGTCGAAAAACAAATACGCAAATAATTGTCCTGTAATCAATTTTTGATGTGCTTTTGATGCCAATGTTAGATGTCAATTTGATGTTGTTTTGACATCAAGGCAGTTTACATGCCTTGTTGGGATACAAAACGTACAGTGTAAATTTGGAATTGAAGCTTTCAGATGAAAAACTTTTTTCTTATATTATAATACTTTTTGTGTCGTTTTTTGGTGGTTAAAAAGGGATCAATGTGTGGATGTCAAATGTATATCAAGGTTTTGACATCAAATCGATTGGCATTTTTGACATGACATCAAGCCAATGTCAATTTGATGTTGTTTTGACATCAAGATGCCCACTAAGGAGCTTCGACAGAGGGACATTTTTTAGCAATTGCATCACTTAAAAAAGGGGTAGTAAAGCATGTATAATGATTGCATTTGATTGCATTCACCATAGGCTACTCAGTTTAAAAGAAATTCACTTATTGTTTGCAGTTTAATGGAAATTACTCTGAAGTATCATATCATGGGGTGTAGGATCGTCGAATTTAGACTTAAACTTCTGTCTATTTGCATTATTGTAGCTAAACACAAAAGTCTTTTCAAATACATAGGGGACATTCTACCAGAAACATACATAATCTGTCCCTGAAATAAAAGCATAAATACAGTGAATAAAAAGTATTTCATCCCAAAAATGCCTAAAATGGACTGATGGTTGATTTCTGTGAGTTGTTCTGTAAAGGAATATGTCATTCATTTGGTTCTCTGATTTTTTTTCTTTATTAAAAACACTTTACAAATGTACAAACCCTGTCCTTGTCCTTGTCCTCAGCCCAATTGAACATACAGCTTTAATAATTTTGTTATGCTAAAAACTTATAAAAGTTGTTATCGTTCACATCAATTGATTAAAAACATGAAATAATAAGTAAATTCTACAAATAAATACTACAAATATATAATACAAATACATTTCCAATTGTCCCCATGTTTCTGTCAGTCCTGTCACATTTGCATTAAATTTAACATAAAATGCTGACAAGAAGCTGACCGTGATCAAGGATCATTGAATTGTATGATTTTATGCTTGTTTTTGTATGTTTTTTGAGGACGACAAGCTTAAGTCAGGCCCTGTAACATTTTTTATAAGTGAAAATGTACGTTTCTGGTAGAATGTCCCACAGGCGTTAGTAACATTTATAAATTGGCGGTCATTTTGAAGTATCAGGTATTTTCATTATGGCGTCGGCCTCGGGCACTACATGCGCTGATGTAACGTCTGACGTGTGTTCGAATTTCGTCAGAGGGACTGATTTTAAATGATTACAACTCAAATCGGTGTCAATTTCCCACACAAAACCGTCCAATATACAGTATTTAGCAGACTGAATACCACACAGGAACATTGTGGACTACTTTGTGTGCTTTTTTCGGCGCTTTATAACGAACTCCTCATCATGTTTTTCATCAATGAAAACGTTGTGAGTTTGGAGCGGCGAGGGTGAGTACAAAAAACTATATAGTTTCTATTCTGCAAACAGACAACATAATAACAATGACATGACTAAAGCTGAGACATATCAATATGAATATTTTAGCACTCTTGATGACAGCTGCATGCAAGTTTAATACACATACTGGCAAACTGAATAAATGTCGGTTTTGTGGTTTTAGGTAATGTATTTAAGGTAAACCCTTATTCTTCTACTTTAGGTGTTGTTAATTAAGCATCTTCCAAGAATTAATTTGAACCTCAATGACAAATGTGTCTGTGGTAAATGATCTGATTTGCTTTACCATGCCAGAACTTGTTGGGAATAAATTCCAGACCCACCGAGCAAAATTTATTAGCCTTGATTCTCAGAATTATGGGCAGCGGTGCCAAAAACCCAGTCATCAACAAATGCTGTCTCAGCTCCACCCAATTTATTTAGTAAATGTTCTGTTCTAGTTACTAATTTGATTAGTTAATTTAAAAACAATATATGTAATCATATTTTCCTCTTGTCTAAAGGTCAGAGGTCGTGCTATTTTTCAGCGCTCTTATCCAGGGACTCAGGAATGACTACAGGTCACCATCAGGCAGGGGCGTAGCAACCGGGGGGGGACAAGGGGGATACGTCCCCCTCACTTTTAGAGACAGACCATTTAGAAACAGGTGATTAATAATAAAATGAACGTAAAATTTTGGATCTCATTCAGGTGCCCCCCCCACTTTTAAAATGTCCGCTACGCCCCTGCCATCAGGTCATGAAAAGTGATGTCATTTCTCTGATGTCGTGAGGTCAGAGTGTATCAGTGTTTTTGTGAGTAACATCCACACACACCCAAACAAATCACATCACACACACACGTGAGGGACTATTCATACCGTTGAAAGCACAGTCATTGTTTTGGGTTCGCTTAAATTTCTCTTTCTGTAACGTAAAAGTGCCCCAAGGCCTGGCGCATGTTCTCAAAATCTTGTGAGGTCTTCCCCTTTGAAATGGCATGTCTAGATAAGGTTTTAAGAGCAATTAAATGACATCAGGCACTGTTTTCAGTTAGCATTCCTTCCTAATTATCTCTATGCTAGCTGTTATGTGAGATTGTTTGAGCAGGCAGACCTTGTTTGAAACCAATGCTGCAAAGTGAACTGTCTTGAATTATATTTAGCTCTCTGAGGTGTTGGTGATTTCCCTTTGGTGGCAGAGCGCTGTCAGTAAAGTTTCACTTAAATGCTTTTTGTAACTGTAAATTGCAGGACGGGCATGCATATGAGTGTGCACACACTTTTGGTAGGTATATTTTGTTTGCATTCCATTCACACGCATTGGCAGAAGCACATCGATCTTTCTTTTTTTGGGCCCCAACATGTCTTGTTGCTTCATACAGTGTTGCAATCAGAGTTTTTTAATAATCCTGCACCCACTCAAAGAGAAAGGGAACAAAAGAGAGAAAAAAAGGAAAAGAAAAACAGAAATGTGCTCTACGACCACCCCAATTAGCCATTAGTCTGCCTTCTTCTCTTGGCTCTGGAGTGCTTCCTCTTTTCGAAATTAGCAGAAGTGCATGTGTGTTCCAGAACAGCCTGGACTACAAACACAAGAACACACCTTAAAGGGACAGTTCACTCCAAAAAAAATTAAATTCTGCCATAATTAGCTCAACTTTCACTTGTTCCAAACCTGTTTGCATTGCCTATTTTGCTTCTGTGGAACTCAAAAGAATATATTTTGAAGAAAGCTGGAAACATGTAAACATTGATTCCATAGTAATTGTTTTTCTTGCTATGGAATTCAATGGTTACAGGTTTCAGCTTTCTTCAAAATATCTTATGTGTTCAGCAGATGAAAAGGAATGCAAACACGTTTGGAAGAAGTAAAAAGTTCAACAGAAGAAAGAAACTTATAATGGTTTGGAAACACTTAAAAAAGAGAGTTAATAGTTAGTAGATGTTGTTTAAAGGGTCATGAAACCCCCTCTTTCAGTTCAAGTCTACCTCAGAATTAAAAAAAAAAAGCGACATAATGGGCGTGGAGCGCTGCGAGCAGAGGGAGGAGTGGGCGTGGCCAGCAAAGCAGGGGAAAAAGAGGGGAGCAAACAACTGTCAGTTGGCGCACAAAATCAGACTAAAAAAATCAGACACAAAATGTAAGGAGACATAATTTTATAGTTTACAAAATTAAAATCCAAAGAAATAAACAGTAAGTAATTTAATGCCCTGCTACATATACGATAGGTTGTTTGTAATTTCATATAATATATACACATAACCTGGGTTGCAGCTGGAAGGGCATCCGCTGCGTAAAACATATGCTGGATAAGTTGGCGGTTCATTCCGCTGTGGCGACCCCAGATTGATAAAGGGACTAAGCCGAAAAGAAAATGAATGAATGAATGAATATACACATAACCGTGCTGCATGGTGGCGCAGTAGGTAGCACGTTCGCCTCACAGCAAGAAGGTCACTGGTTCGAGCCTCGGCCTCGAGCTGGGTCAGTTGGCGTTTCTGTGTGTTGTTTGCATGTTCTCCCCGTGTTCGCGTGGGTTTCCTCCGGGTGCTCCGGTTTCCCCCACAAGTCCAAAGACATGTGGTATAGGTGAATTGGGTAGGCTAAATTGTCCGTAGTGTATGTGTGTGAATGAGTGTGTGTAGATGTTTCCCAGTGATGGGTTGCAGCTGGAAGGGCATCCGCTGCGTAAAACATATGCTGGATAAGGTTCATTCCGCTGTGGCGACCCCAGATTAATAAAGGGACTAAGCCGAAAAGAAAATGAATGAATATACACATAACCACAATTTAAATCATTATAAAGATAATCATGTTTATATAAACACTATAAATGAAGAGGACTTCTCTCCTCCTGAATCCCCGGGTCTGAATGCAGACACATTGGATAGCAGTGCAGCAGGTCTCTTGCCCTATCTATTTCAACCATTAGCCCTGCCGGTAATCTGGAGGATTTTAAACATAGGCGAACACGGCAGCACGGATAGGCGATGTGTCTGAATGATAACGAACTCAACTGATAAAAGACAAAGTCCGCCATTCTCCAATTCTCGTACAGCTCTCCTGACAAAAATTCTTGCTACACACAAACAGCTTTGCTGTATCGGCCCTGACAGCATAGCGGGGAAAAACATGCAACAAACCCCATTGATCATGGAAACAAACACATACGACCCTTCATGATCGGCTAAATACTGTGTGCTGTGTGCGGCCACGGTCTCACAGCTTGGCAGGTCTGTCTTCGGAAAGCACGTGCAGACATGAAAAATTAGGAAGCAGGCTCTTCTCATAGGATAAGAAAACTCAGTCTATGAATAATAATGAGAAATCGACATGTCATCTCTGGACAGGCAGACGAGCGCTACGTCACCGATTTTGATCCTGCCCCAAAAATGATTTTAAGCCGGAAGATGAAATTAGCTGACAAAAGCTCAAAATTATCCAGTTCTCTCCACAATTAAAGCTAACATGGGCTAACGTTGTCTTTATTGATGCTCAACACACATAAATCTGTTAAAATCTCAAAAAAAGTACTCAAGGGTTTCTTGAACCTTTAATCTCTTTAAACTGCTTTCTGGGTGGTATTAGGATGAGAAACCACAAAGCTTTAAAATTGCATTGTGCCATTTGAACATAAATCATAAATTAAAACAACAACACAGCATTTAGCTGCGTTTGCATGGAGATGCTAAACTACAGAATGTGAACACCTTCAAAATTACACACAAAACAATTCTAGAATGGGAATTGATTGCTTGATGATAAATAGCCATTGTTTTGTAAGAATGTAGGTGTATATTAGGAAAGGAGGAGTTAATTAACATATTAAAGATAGTAATTAAGGGAGACACGGTGGCTCAGTGGCCTCACAGCAAGAAGGTTGCTAGTTCGAGTTCCGGCTGGGTCAGTTGGCATTTCTGTGTGGAGTTTGCATGTTCTCCCTGTGTTGGCGTGGGTTTCCTCTTGGTGCTCCGGTTTCCCTCACAGTCCAAAGACGTGGTATAGATGAATTGAATAAACTAAAAAAACGTAGTGTAAGGAAATTGTATATCAAAGTTTAATCTGACAAGATTTAAACGAAACAAGATGTTTTTTCCAAGGGTAACTGAGGCACAACAAAGACTACAGAATACATAAGACGTGTCACTCGTATAGTTTTGAATGGGGGAAAATGTAACAATCAATATGGTGATTGAAGCCCCGCCTTCTAGTACAGGAGCCAATCATCGATCGCTTTAGACTGAGGATTCTCCAGGGGAGGGGCTCGGTGCAGACGTGAGTTTCGGCAAATTTTGTGTCATTCGAACATTTAGAAATGAAACTAAATAGACGGTTGTTGTTTAATTTTATTGGTGATTCCTAATACGAAATTTAATCGTTGGCGAGCAATAGAACAGTTCCCCAACAGAAACAAGATGGCACCCGAGTGAAATGACTTGCCTTAAAGGGACTTTGAGCACAAGCTGTAAAGGCTCCTCCCTCTTCTGAAAAAGGGGGCAGGGAGCAGCAGCTCATTTGCATTTACAAAGACACACATGAGGCTTACAAAGACACACCATGTGCTTCTGGTTCCATCCAGAATGGAGGATTTACAGCATTGTGTAATAAATGATCTGTGAGGTATTTTGAGACACATATTCTGACACTGAATATTCCTATTGGATAACATCTCGTGTAAAAGCATAATATGACCCTGTTAAGAAAGAAAAGGATGTTTAGGATCAATCATTGGGATAGTGGAATACAAAAATCATTTTTATTTTGAATGAATATGACTAAGCAAATCAGTCATTTCTGGATTGCTGATCTAAAGTTGTCTTCCATTCTGTCTGTCAGGTAATTTTTTTTTTACACCTTTTCCTGCTTATCAGATTTGACCTAGTCTGATTTAAGCAGGATGTTAATAACAACAGGAACTGACGTTAAAGAAATAAATACGATTGAACTCGATTTCGTCATACATCCACAGTAAACAATGATTGACCAGACAGATAAGGTCTCAAAAAAAAAAAAAACATCCGTCACCTCTCATGTCATCACTTGTCTTTTTTTATTCTGGGAGTGTAATGCTAAGATGACATGCTTGATTGTGTTGTATGGATTTTTTTCCCGCCTGCAGACTCATCAGTCGATAATATAAAACAGTGAAAGCCATTTCCAGAAACTATAGTGTTAACTCACTTCCCTGCAGATGGGTTACAAAGAAGTGTGTATGTGTGAGCGCTTGATATGTAGAGAGAGTGATGTCTGGAGGAAGTGTGGTTTGCATTGCACTTATAGGTGATGCATGTGAAAAAAGGAAACGCTCACACATTCATATAGACTTTATAGGCAATATGTCACACAGTGGAAGTATTAGAGCATTCATAACTTAGACATTGGAGAGTAAACATGGTCCACATTACCTTATAACATATTGACATTATTTCCAAATCATAGAAATGAAAATTATGTCATCATTTACTCTGATTCCACTTGTGTTGTGAACAAATATTTCAACCCAGGCTCATTCTGAAAAGGTACCGCTATATACATTTCTGGAGAGCGCCAGACACGTCCCAGGAGCTACGTTCTTTCGCAGTTTTTGTTTTTGTGAATCCACCAGAGGCCGCTGTGTATGCTTTTTCAGATCTCACATTTCTCTCGCGAGTGCAATTCGCGCCTACTGTTCTCACGTAAATCCACCAGAGGCCGCTGTCGACTGACTAGCAGACCTACTGAATGACTGACCGATCGACTGACCCACCCTCCACCTTCCCTAAACCCAACCAATAGTGTTTTCAAAAGCACAGATTGACCTGCCCACCCACTTCCCTAAACCCAACCGACAGTTTTAAAAAACAATCCAGAAAAGGAAAAGCCCTCGCCTGATTTTTATCACGTTTTCAGATTTTACCACATTCTCGCCCTGTTATTTACTTGTTTATTTTATTTTTTGGCTTTTGTTTTTGTCTTACTTGCTGTCTGGAACCGTTTTTCGGCGGATTCGAACCCCATCATCGTGGTCAACTCCACTCTGCGTCTCAAGTCCACCGACATACATGGCAAGCTAACTGGACAAACTGGTAACAGCAGAAAAGCCGTCCATATGTAGGTAAGCAGTCAGCTGGTAAGCACGAAAAGGAACGGCGTCATACTGCCCAGTAGCATTTGTTTTAAAAATTAAATGCAGCCATACGTACTTCTGGCTACATAATTCGCGATCTCCAGAAATGTATATAGGGCTACGTTTTCAGAATGAGCCTATGTTGAAATATTTAGATGAACATTTAGAAATCATAGTATTTGTCCATAGTATTATTTTCCTGCTATGGAGTGGCTATACTCTAAAAAAGTGGCTATACTCTAAAAAAGGTTGAGTTGTTGAAATTTAAATTTGTGTAATGTTGTGACTTGGTTAGAAATGTAATTTAAAAATTTAACCCAGTGGTTGGTTTTGTCTGTATTTCACCAACTATTTGGCCTAAACATCCCATGCAGCTTATTTCGGAAAATACCATCAAATTGACAAAACTTGGCACAGATAACGATGCCACCTAGTGGTCAAAATAAATACAAAATGGATGAGACTTTAAAATCTCCTATTTTAAAACTGTGATCCAATTATCCATGGGTTGTTAATACATTTCAAATTAAACAAAGGCTCATTGTGGATACGTACCCCTGTCTATATTTCTGGAGAGCTTGAATTATGTAGCCAGAGGTACATCTGGCTGCATTTCTTTTTTAAAACGTATGCTACAGCACGGCATGACGCCAACGACGGCTTCTGTTAATTTTAGTGCTACCAGCTGACCGCTTACCTCCATATGGATGGTGTTACCAGTTTGCCCAGTAGTTCGCTGCGTATGTTGGCAGACTTGGGATGCAGAGTGGAGTTGACCGCGATGACAGGGTTTGAGTCCAGTGAAGAACAGTTCCAGAAAGCAGGTGAAACAAAAAATAAATGAATAAATAAACAACAGGCTGAAAACATGGTGAAATCACGCAGCCGTGACAGCTTTTCTTTTTCTGGATTGTTTTTGAAAACATTATGGGTTGGGTTTAGGGAAGTGGGTGGGTGGGTCAGTCGACAGCAAGCTGGCCTGGTCGGCTGAAGTGTATATTGCACCCTCTGTTGGATTTATGCGAGAAGAGGATGCAACAAAGTGGAGCAGACGTAGCTAAGGTTACGTATTTCGCTGTTCCCAGAAATGTAGAGCTGGGTCCGTATCCACAATGAGCCTGAGTTGTTCAAATTTATTAACAAATACAATTAATTAAATGAATTTAAAAAATTTGAGAAATTCAAATAAATTGAATCATTCCCAGATTTTTTCTGCACTCCTACAGATTTGAACAAAAAATGGCACAGATCATCTTCAGACCAAAGCTAGCAAAAATAACCAATGAGATATTTGTTTTTCAACAACATTTTTCAAAAAATTCAATTCATGCTGTTGAATCAATGTCAACTTGAATGTACAACATATATGCAACACATATGCTTTAGCTACCGCACGGTGACAAGCATAAACAACACATGCATATGAAAAAAACACACAAAACATCCCCCTTTTCCAATGCTTTCGGTGAGAAGCATGGTCTGATGTGATCTAAGTAGCATTTCAGTGGTCAGTAGCCAGTACTGATCTCATGTGTTACTCATCAGTGAGTGTCAGAATTACTGTGCTGCGCATCTGCTAATAAAGCCGCCGTCACATGCTGGCATATGTTTCCCTGAGAGAGTTCTGTGGTAATAATAATGTGACCCAGCGGTGTACTTGTAGATGTTCTAGTCATCTTGCTGTGGTCTGGTCGCCTAGTTTGAGTTCCAGCAATGCATCTTCCCATAACCTGGCCTACATGTGGGCGATTCTTGCGAAAACCGAGCACGAAGAAGCCTCGGTTATATATTTTTAAAAAATTGCATAAAGAAAAGGCATGTTTTATTTAATATTTATTTATTATCTGTGTTTATTTATATTTATTTTCACATTTTCATATTAATCTGATGCAGTTGTAAACAAAAGATGAATGAAATCTAAATCAACAAATAATAAAGGGATGTAGAAATACTTCACAAATAAAATATATTGCCTTTTCATCTTACATTAATTAAATGTTTTTGTAGGTGGGCATATTTGCGGGGAACTAGATAGTTAAAAATCGGATTACTTTTCTTTTTTTGTTTTTCATTTGGGGCCTTTATTTTGTGGTTAAATATGACTTTAACATCTTTTGCACGTATATATGTATATATATATATACTCACAGACTACCATAGAATATGATTGGCTTGTTTTACTCACCATGTGAATTTCCAGATGCATACTTGTACTCTCCGTCTGTTAGTGAGTGTGAACAACTAGAAAAGCGCATTGTCACCTGTGGTTATGTTAATGCGTGCATATGAGTGAGTGTGTGGGTTTTGTCGAGAAACTGAAAGTACCATTCTCTCTCTCTCTCTTTCTGTGTGTGTGTGTGTGTGTGTGTGTGTGTGTGAACTGGTTCGGCTGCTTCTCTTTTCCGACCGATGGCTGCAGCTGTCAAAGTCTTGATAGTCATCAACACCAGGGTGTGAACATCAAGATAGGCTTTTGTACAACTTATTAAAATTGAACTCTCTCAATGCAAGATCTTACTCATGACATGCACGCTAATGTGTGCAAGAACATTCCCCAAATCAGTGAACATCAGATGTTGCGCTGTTTATAACACGCTATGAAAGAGCAGAATGAGTTTTTGTGTTTTTCTCTGTCTCCATGTGGAGCAGTTTCGAGGCTAGATGGACGCCATAATATGCGTCATGCAGGGGAAATAATGCCACGTTTAAATTGATATTGTAGTTTATTTAATGTTTTTGCCTATGTGATGAAAGTCATTGTGGTCCATTATTGTTTTGGATTGATTTTTCAATCCACTTTGCCCCATTTTTTGTACCACAGAAGAAAGCCAGATGTAAAAGTGTAGAATGATATATGAATATAAGTAAAGGACGACACAAAGATTTTAATATATTTAATACTAATATTCCTAATATTTTAATACTTTACTAAATTGTGGCCTTGGATGTTTTTCCTAACATTTCTGTAGAGGATTTTCACAAAATTGGCACAGATTGTCAAGCTACGCAGAATGGACCAATTATATATTTTTAAATATTCATCTCCATTCTTGAGTAAATCTCCCAAAAATTCACTGTATTTTGTCTGTTGACTCAAATTCAAACTTTGTTTTTATGTTACTTACAAATATTATTTAGTCTCTTGGATCAGGACATAATTTTCCCACATGTTTACACAAAACATGAATATGTGTATCCAAAACAACAGAAAATATTGGAAACACTTTAGGTCACAATTCATATTATTAACTTACTTGTCTATTGTTAAGATATTAACTGTTCGTTAGTAGTTCTAAAGTATGATCTTATTCTGCATCCCTAATCCCACCCAAAACCTAAACCCGACTTCTACCTTACTAACTATTAACAAACAGCTAATTAGTAGTTTATTAAGCTAGTAGTGTTAGTTAATGGCTTTATAATACCGTAAATTGTGACCTTAACTAAAGTGTTACCAAAATATTTACCTCTTAAATGATGACAGAAATATTTAGTTTGTTTTTGTAAAATATCACTTTGTTCTCAATAGTGTTTCTTAAAGTTTCTGTTGGAGGATTTTCCGAAAAATTGGTACAGATGATCTTTAGGCTGAGTGTCTCAAAACTGACCAATGAGATTTTTGATTTTCAAATGAATTTTCCAAAAACTCATGGTAATTTATGCATGCGTCAACTCTAAAATACAGCGATGAACAAAACTGCTATAAGCAACACTTGAAAATAAAGAAAATGTGATTATAGCAAAAGACAGGCACAGGAGATCTTCAGGCCAAGCCTCACATAATTGAATAGTGAACATTTTGATTTTTAATTACATTCTTAATAATAAATTGTCATTAGAATTCATGCTATTATACCTGTGATGACATTTTGTACTGCATAGTGACAAACAAAACAGACATGAACAACACATCTACAGAAAATATTCATCTTATTTTCTTGTAAACTATGACCTTTGTTCAAACTGTTTTATTTAAACATTCTGTAAAAGACGTTTTACAAAAAAATGGTACAGATGATCTTCAAGTCAAGCCTTCAAAAATGGACTAATGAGATTTTTTATTTTCAAATGCATTTTCCAATAAATGACCATAGAAAATCATAGTATTATTTTTTATCAATGAATACATAAATACTCTCATAGATATTAGGAATATGCCTTTGAATCAGAACATCTCATTTGCATATAATAACAAAACAAAACATGCATAAAAATTATTATGGCAATCAATATTCATTCAGATTCATATACTCAAACCATCACCTTGCTCTCAGATGATGTTTTTAAAACGTCTTTTGACAATCTAAACGTCCTATGGTATAATTTGAGTGTGGATAGCTTAACATTTTAAGAGTTTAAATTAAGATCTCTTTTTTGTTGCAGTTGTTGTATGTTTGTTTTTTTTACTTGGAGTTTTGTTTTGTAGTCCAAATATTTAAAAAATCTTAATGCAAGAAGCATTTTCTAGACAAGTAAAAAAAAATGTTTTGTTTTCAGAAATAGTAAGTCAAAATTAAGTGAGGTTTTTCAAGCTAATCTATCTGCCAATGGGATAAGTAAAATAATCTTATTTCAAACTGGAAACAGGATTGGCAGCACGGTGGCGCAGTGGGTAGCACAATCGCCTCACAGCAAGAAGGTCGCTGGTTCGAGCTCCGGCTGGGTCAGTTGGCATTTTTGTGTGGAGTTTGCATGTTCTCCCCGTGTTTGCGTGGGTTTCCTCCGGGTGCTCCGGTTTCTCCCACAAGTCCAAAAACATGTGGTGTAAGTGAATTGGGTAAGCTAAAATTGTCCGTAGTGTATGTGTGTGAATGAGTGTGTATGGATGTTTCCCAGTGATGGGTTGCAGCTGGAAGGGCATCCGCTGCGTAAAAAATATGCTGGTTAAGTTGGCGGTTCATTCCACTGTGGCGACCCTAGATTAATAAAGGGGCTAAGCCAAAAAGAAAATGAATGAATGAAAACAGGATTATTTTACTTACCCCATTGGCAGATTATTTAGCTTATTTTAAGGAATTTTGATTATTATTTCTTAATTTGATTATTATCACTTAATTTTGATTTTGAAGATGCAGAATTATTCAAAAAATGGTATAAATATATTTTTACTTGTCTAGAATATGCTTTTTGTTTTAGAAACAAGACAACAACTCTATATTTGCAGTGATATTGCATTTTCTTTTAACTCTTCCACTCAGTAGATATGTTTGACAAGAAAACATTGTTTAAAACAAACCAAATGTTGATCCTTTCAAGAGATTGTTTAATATTATAGAGTGTTTCCTTTGTGGTCAATAGTGTTTTCTAACTGGTATAGCCCTGAGAGAGTTCTGCATAAGCCAGCTAAAGTGTTTGGTTATGCTTGAATTTCCCTCTTTACACCACAGCGATGACTAAACATGTCAGTGTGTGTGCAGATTTTGGCAGAAGATCTGTAGGCAGGTGTGGCTCGTGGGGTGTGTTGTTTGGTGGTCTCGTGATGGAGCTGCCAGTTCTCAGACTGACACACACAGAGACGAAAACGTCGAGAGCTTTTAGTCAATCAGACCACAAGGACACTCAAACCTGTCCGGCACTCAAACGGTTAAAACAGCTATTCTTGTATCGCTCTCCCAGTGCACCTTATAGTTCCTTCACCTTATAAGGAAACAGGCCTGCTCTTACAGTAAGAATAAGAAAAGGTGGACTAATGTGAGCTTCTGTAGATACTGGAATTGTTGTTGTGGCAGTTGTTTGGGCTGAAGGTGAGAAAGTGTTGTGCGTTTATGAGAGTGTGATTTCTAGGCATGACTGTGTCATTTCTTTATTACTGGGTTATTCTAGTAAGCCAAAACCATAAAAGAAAGTTATTTTTATTTATAACCACATGCTCCATCGAAACACAATTCATGGTACTTTGTCTGTATGGATGCTAATGCATGTAGCTCTCATGTTATATATTCAACCCTGGCTCATTCTGAAAACGTACCTCTATATACATTTCTGGAGAGCGCCAAATATGTCCCAGGAGGTACGTCTTTTTGCAGTTTTTGTGTTCGCAAATCCATCCAATTTGAGGTCTCAAATTTCTCTCGCGAGAGCCATTCGCACCTGTTTTCACGTAAATTCACCAGTGGCCGCTGTCGACTGACTGTTTGACTGAATGACTGAATGACTGACTGACTGACTGACCGATCGACTGACCCACCCTCCTCCTTCCCAAAACCCAACCAATTGCATTTTCAAAAGCACCAATTGACCCGCCCACCCACTTCCCTAAACCTAATCGGCAGTTTTAAAAAGCAATCCAGAAAAGGAAAAGCCCTTGCCTGATTTTAACCACATTTTCAGATTTTACCACATTCTCACCCTGTTATTTACTTGTATATTTAAATTTTTGGATTCTGTTTTTGTCTTACCTGCTTTCTGGAACCGTTCTTCACCAGACTCGAACCCTGTCGTCGTGGTCAACTCCTCTCTGAGTCTCAAGTCCACCGACGTACATGGCGAGCTAACAGGACAAACTGGCAACAGCGAGAAAGTTGTCTATACGGAGGTAAGCAGAACGGCGTCATACCGCCCTGTAGCGTTCGTTTTAAAAACGAAATGTAGCCATACGTACTTCTGGCTACATAATTCGCGATCTCCAGAAACGTATATAGGGCTACGTTTTCAGAATGAGCCTATATTGTAAATATGCTTTAGTCTCTTAAATTAGAGTGTGGATAAAATCATAAAACCATTAAAGCCAGAGTAATTTAGTCAACACTGGTTCATTGTGAAAATGTGCCCTGGTGTACATTTTGGATGGGTTTGTGGATTTGTGACAACTAAAACTGCAAGAAAATGTAGTCCAGGGTACATATTTCTTGGCTCTCAAAACTAGCCCTGGGCACATATTTCCATTTAGTGGTACTTATTATAAACAAAAGATCAAAAGCACAAAATTTCGGTTTTAAAAAATAAAAATTGACAACAAAATCATAAAACTGCAAAAGATACAAACACACTTTTTATGTGTGTCAATGCGTGCATCTGCGTCCAATAACTTCTGTTACAGTTCTTAAGCCGTGGTCACCCTGTACTTTTCACCCCATAGACTTCCATTCATACGCATGCGAATGCGGCTGACCGGAAACGCAAGCTCGTGCGACAAGTTTTGCATGTTGCTGCTTTGCTATATTTTTATTCTATAATCTATAATTTATATTTCTGCACCACTGGTGGAGATACGCAGTGATAAGCAATTTCCTGTTTGCACCAGATGAAACACGACAGAAATTTAAATATAGCCATTCAGATGCACAGAATAGTGCACTCACTGCACTTCAACGAAATGGTAAGGTTTATAATCTAATTAAAACATATTAAACATATTTAACATTAATAAATGTAGATGCTGAATCACTGATATTACTCCTGTTGGTGTCATCAATCTGGCAACCTGCGCTTGCATGTGTTTTGAACCAGGCATGCAATACCTAGTTCAACCACTGGGTGTCAAACTTACATACTGCACCTTTAACGTCTAAACATCTTGTTTAATCCCGCCCCTTTTTGCAGCACCATAAGACAGAATTTTGCAAGCTTAAACTCTAGTGTGATCGTGGCTTAATGAGCAGATATTGCAGTTGAAAGTACCGTTTCAGACAGCAATGATGTCTAGCAATGATAAATCATCTTGATATCAACTGACCAACACACACACTCCCTTCCCTAAACGCAACCGATAATGTTTTTAAAAGCAAACTAGAAGAGAAAAGCAAGCTGCAACAGATGACTGTAACGTCAACATGGATGAGTTGGTTGATTCAGTATATTAGTCAGACTCTGACAGAATATGATTAATAATTCATTAAATTATGATCAACATTTTCATATAATTTGCCTAAATATACATTTTGCTGATGTATATCTGCAGTGGATATTACAAAATAGTGATTCAGTACATACAGTTAATAAAGTTTTTTTTTTTTCCTTTCTTTTTTAATTTCACATTTTCCCATGGATTTTAATCCCAAAATATATGTAAAGGCAGGAAATGGGATTTAAATTCAAAACATTTTCTACAATTTTGTATCCCCCCACTTTCAAACCAAAGTTACATTCTAGGTTGTACTAATACTAGTTTAAATAAAACACAAAAAACACCAAAAAAACAATATATTTATATTGTATTTAGATCAAAATCAGAAATGTGGATTAAGAAACTGAATGCTTTCTCTCTTGATGTCATCATGTTGACAGCTATAAACATTTGCTTCTACGATATCAGTGTATGACAGCAGGAATAAGTGAGCTGTCAGTGACGTATGTCTTCATGTAAGAGGCACTGAATGCGCCCACATAAAGCAGCTTCAGAGTCCTCAGCTCAAGTGTTGTGTGGGACACTGAGATGCTCATTTTCAGATGAAGCTCTCTCTCTCTCTCTCTCTCTCTCTCTCTCTCTCTCTCTTAATTAAAGCAGCCAAACATCTGTCTCGTTACTCTCCATCAGAGGGGCTCACCTTAACAAGCTGTAACGAGCACCTGCGTAATTGGCTAATTATAATCAGTCATGGTCATTCCTGCTGTGGAGAAGAGAGATGAGCGAGATCTTTTGTCCAGTGCTGAGTGTTTTTAACTTTATTTTTAACTCATTTATATAATTAAATATGAATTGTTATCACCTAGTCGCCTTTTATGCGGTTTAGGTATATATACTTTTTTTTGCTAAATATTATTGATTGATAATATTACGTTGTAATACGTCTTTTTATTTTTATATTTTATTTGTTATTTTTATTTTACATTTTTTATTTAATTGTTTATTTACTTTTTATTTTTATTTATATTTCTATTTAATTTGTATTTACATTTTATTTACCTTTTACAATTACTTTTACCTTTACTTTTACTTATTATTTACGTATTATTTTGTTTTTATTTACATTTTCTTTTTAATTTTTATTAATATTTTTTTATTTAGTTTTTACTTTACTTTATTTTACTTTACTTTATTTTACTTTTGGTGCAAGGACCATCTTGGAATTGCTTCATTTTCTATTTTATTTTACTGGTCTTTTATTTTAATTTCCATTTGGGTCCCTTATTTTATTTTATTTTATTTTATTTTATTTTATTTTATTTTATTTTATTTTATTTTATTTTATTTTATTTTATAGGAGACAAGTATGATCACTCTACAGTTTAGTTGCTAAATATTATTTATAGGTCTCATTAATAATTGTTATTATTATTTTCCTCTCATTAACTTTCTTATTTTTCAACTGTAAGCTGTCTATTTTCTATTTTGTTAAATATGATGTATGATCATTAATATTGTCACAACATATTAATCTTCATAACGGATTAGTCTTTATATATTATGAATGTTTAAAATATTATAAACCATATTAGTTTCTTTTCTTTCTGTGTGTGTGTGTGTGTGTGTGTGTGTGTGCGTGTGTGTGTGTGTTAAATACAGTTCGTCTACTGGCAGCAGATCAAAAGAAGATGCAAAATTAATCAGATTATGAAAGTGACGTTGACTTTTGAGAACTCTCTGTGTTTTTCAAGAATGTCGACAGACATCTGTTGACTATTAACCTTTTCCTTCGAAGGTATTACAGGTATATTAATGCATATGTTATCGTCATCCTCAGTGATGAAAATAGTGATTTCAGTACGTTATATTCTCTGAAAACACCACAGCTTCCAGATTCCCAATAGCTGCACAGCAGATGTGTGAACTTTGCACATTTGGCTCAATGTTTCAACAGATTTAAAAAAAATTATTATTATGGTTTTTGACGTCAATAGATGACGAGCAATCAGTGAAGCAATCCATGAATCAGACAGCTTCCTTCTCCAGAACTGTCGACACTTTTCACACATTTACTTTGTTTGCCCCTTTAATGATATATCAACACAATCTCACTGTAATTCATAACTTTTAGATTTAGTACTAACTAATTCTAGCTAATTCTCAACGTGTTGGCGTGGGTTTCCTCTGGGTGCTCCAGTTTCCCCCACAGTCCAAAGACATGCGCTATAGGTGAATTGAATAAACTAAATTGGCCATAGTGTATGAGTGTGTGTGTGTGTGTGTGTGTGTGTGTGTGTGTGTGTGTGTGTGTG
>CAIGQV010019186.1:4443073-4474572 GCA_903798115.1 Danio jaintianensis | reverse complement strand
GTGTGTGTGTGTGTGTGTGTGTGTGTGTGTGTGTGTGTGTGTGTGTGAATGTATCAATGAAATCTCACAGCAATTTGTAACTTTTAGATTTAGTTCTAGCTAATAAATTCAAATTAATTTGTACAAGCTCATTCATGCGTTTTTAGTATGATTTGCTCATCCCCCAATGAGTTATGTGTTTAGGAGTGGGATTTTGGGGCAAAAAAAACTATCTCCCTTGAATAATCATACGTTTTCATACGAATGAAATTATAAGAATTCGTACAAATTAGCCACTTTTCTGACAATACATAAAATAGTTTTTTTTTTGCTCATGAGATTGGGCTAGATATAGTTAAAAACACCAGTTAAAAGCAAAAATAAGCAACCCAGGCTCATTAGATATACGTACCTCAGCTTACATTTATGCGAATCTGAAAATTTGGTTATATTTCATTGCTCGTTTCAGATGACAAATCCACTAGAGGGCGCTGTGTACATTTTTGCAAATCTAAAATACGTTATTTAGGGTGCGTTTTGTTGTACGTTTCAGATACACGAAATATACTATGTTTCAAATACTAAGTTTCAGAAGGTGGAGATCACTAGCAAACCACTGACCTAAACCCAACTAATAGTGTTTTCAAAAGCAAACGTAAGAGAAAAGTGCACTGTGGCCATGTAGTTTTACCTTGACTTTACATTGCTTTTATCTCTTTTGCTTAACCGTGCTACACTGATAGCATGAGCTACCGTGTGAGCTACTGAGCAAACTGACCACACTGGAAAAGTTGTCATATGGAAATAGATAGGTGAGACAAATGTTGAGATTATGAGATGTTACAAAGAAAAGATTTCCAGTGTTTTCAGTGATCACTAGGTCTGTCACGATATCTGTTTTTTGTTGTATGACATATTGCGCCAAAATATATTGCCATAAATTATATTATTGTCATTTTAAGACTATTTTATGCCACTCATTATATAATGCCAGAATGACAATATAAAAGCATCACAATGCAAGTACACACAATATTTTATTCTTAAGAATATTTCATTTAATTACAGTCATTTTAACAATTTAATATTTAGACATTGGAATCAGAATGTGAAAACCCATATCCTAAACAAATAATAATAAATGCTAACAAAAAAGTGCAAGGTGTAAAGTAACAGCGGCTGCGATATCTGCTACCAGATCTATTTTCAGCTGTCAGACACCCACATGAAAATATACTATAGTAATTTATAGTAAATACTATAGTGTTTTTTTAACCATACTGACACTGACACCTCCAATGGAGATAGAGATGTTGCACAATCAGCTAAATTGTTGCTAGAATGAGTTTTTATGTATGGGCGATATATATTGCATCAGCAAAAATGATTGAGGTCATGTCCATGTGTTGTGCAATATATTGATTATTGTGACAGGCCTAGTGAAAATTGATTTTGATGGCTGCAACACACTCCAAAATAATTGGGATATATGTATGCATGTTTAACACCATCAAATTTTATGGTGTTTAAATGCTTAGGATTTGAGGACACTAACTGTAAATATTTAATTCCCTGAATATTTTCGCAGTATCATATATGGTGGTGGGTGAAAGATGTCATTTGTTTGAGAATAAAAAAAAAGTTTGACAATTTACTTACTAACCTGAAACCCTCACACATCACCAGTTGACCTGTTTATTGTTTAATTTCCATTCTATATAACTTTTCACTTGTATTTTGCCTCTATCCCAACCAACATAGGCTCATTCTGAAAACGTAGCCCTATATACATTTCTTGAGATTACGAATTATGTAGCTAGAAGTATGTATGGCTGCATTTTGTCTTTAAAACGAACGCTACGGGGCAGTATGACACCATTCCTTTTCACGCTTACCAGCTGACCGCTTACCTCCGTGTGGATGGCTTTCCCGCTGTTACCAGTTTGTCCAGTGGCTTGTCGTGTACGTTGGTGGACTTGAGATACAGAGAGGAGTTGACCGCAACGACGGGGTTCGAGTCTGGCGAAGAATGGTTCCAGAAAGCGCATAAGACAAAAACAAAAGCCAAAAAATAAAATAACCAAGTAAATAACAGGGTGAGAATGTGGTAAAATCTGAAAACATGGTAAAAAAATCAGGCTACCATGAGGGCTTTTTTTTCTGGACTGCTTTTCAAAACACTGTCGGTTGGGTTTAGGGAAGGTGGTGGGCGGGTCAATCGGTGCTTTTGAAAACACTATCAGTTGGGTTTAGGGAAGTGGGTGGGCGCTGGTCAATCGTTGCTTTTGAAAACACTATCGGTGTGGGTTTAGGCAAGGAGGAGGGTGGGTCAGTCGATCGGTCAGTCAGTCAGTCAGTCAGTCAACAGCAGCCTCTGGTGGATTTATGTCAGAAGAGCAGGCGCGAATGGCACTCGCGAGAGAAATTTGAGATCTCAAAAAGCGTACACAGCAGCCTCTGATGAATTCGCGAAAACCAAAACTGCAAAAAAATGTACCTTCTGGGACGTATTTGGCACTCTCCATAAATGTAAATTGGGGTACGTATTCAGAATGAGCTTGGGTTGATCTCTGAACTCTTTCGAAGTGTAATCAAAATCTGTTTTTATGTACAAAATACATTTAAGTTTGTCAGTAAAAACACTGGAACTATAAATAAAAGTCAAAGGGAAATAAAAAAGAAGAAAAGAATCAATAAAACATTGATTTTTGATTTGTGAAATTGCATTTTACAAAATATATAAACTATTACATGTAGTACATGTATAATACATGTAAATTCATGCGAAATATTGCAAAAAGAAAAAATTATATGGAAATGTTCATAACCTCATATAATTGGGAACGTCCTATAAAGAAGTGGAGCCACTTGTTCCCTTTTATCATGATGATGCTTGCGCTCTCCATTATATTTCCATTCATGGATTCTGGGAATTTGCCTCTAGATTTATTCCTGCTGCCACTTGATGTTCCGCTTTCGGATGAATTCAGAGAAACGTGCTCTTCTTTATATATGTTGGTGCACACGCATTGGTACATCAGCCTCAGATCCATTCTCCATTTCCTTAGATCCCCAAATAAGTGCTTTATTGAAACTCACTAGGGTTGTATATACACAGTGCTCAGCATAAATGAGTACACCCCCTTTTGAAAATATTTTTATCCATTTCTCTGTGAATATAGGTAATATATGTGGGTGTATTTGAACAAAAGAGATTTATTAAACGAATATATTTATTAAAATAATATTTTTGTCACCGAACATCTTTAGAAATGGAAAGATAGTATGTTTATATTTATGCGAAATATTGCAAAAAAATTTACAAACTACAAAATGTAAACAAAATTTAATACTTTTTTTTATTTTTTATTTTTTTAATGTTTATTTTATATATTTTTTGTAACGTAAATTTGGGCTACTAATTTTTGGACTGTTATCATAAGTTATTTAGTTACATTAGCTCCAGATTTGGCTTCAGTACTGACTAATAATAATAATATTTCTGAAGGAGTTGTTGACATGGAATTGAACCAGATTTTGGTAAAAACCCAAACAATACAAACATTAAAAAAAATAAAATAAATAAAATTCTGAAAAATGAGTTCTGTGAAGGAGAAACTACTGAACTACTGAAATGTATTTAATATTTTATATAAAAGGCTTTTTTTGTGCTGGCAGCTTAAAGACTCCTCTCATATGGAGAATGAAGTCACATGCATTGCTCAGGTGTGAGTTTTTCACAGACTTCAACAGAGTGTAAAAATCTTTATTGGATTCGAGTCAGGTGATTGAGTCAGGCAGTTCCACAGCTTTATTTTCTTTCTCTGAAAGCATTTGAGAGTTTCCTTGGCTGTGTTTTGGATCATTGTCTTGCTGAAATGTCCACCCTGGTTTCGTCTTCATCATCCTGCTAATGTAGATGTTGGACTGAAGCAGCTAATATTCATTTACACTGAGGAAGGGCAGAGGGTTGCTGAAGAACTACTGAGAGATTTCAGCTGCTGTCTGGGCTTTCACTGCCTTTCTACACCTCCCTTTCTTCATGTGTTCAATACTTTTTTCCTGCATCATTTAATTTTATCACACATAACTTCATTTGTAAACTAATTAGTTTTGTTTTCTTTGCATATATGGATTTCTTTGGTTGTTACCAACATCTGGTGAAAATTTCAAGTCAACGGCACCTTTAGAAATATGTTTTCTGAGAAAAATGGTGACATGTTCAATACTTAATTTCCCCGCTGTATATGCACAAATATAATATTGTAAAGCATCTTATAGAAATTATTAATTCAAATGAGAGATTTGTAAGCGGTGTAGTCTTTCATGCTGAGCACTGTATACATATAGCAGAAAAACTAAATATTGCAATGTCTGTTTTTTTCCTGATATCATGAATCCTTAAAAGTCTGATCTCTGATCTGGATTGCAGTCCCATTGAATCACGTTTCCAGCCTGATATTGTTTTTTTCTTGTGTGTCATTTGTGGAAGAGAAATGCGCTGTAGACTGTGCAGAAATGCTCCTAACTGTTTCCTTTATGCCACTGTGTTTCACTTCCTTTTCTCTGTGGTGAGAGAGAGAGAGAGAGAGAGACTTTTTCCTTCAGAAACACTTCCTGAATCAGCACTCAAACAAAGCTCTTAAAATTGGCATCCAAGAAAAGGGAAGCAATAACTAACTGACCAAAATGTGCTTTTACGTTTATGTAATTTTTGTGTTGATTTGTGTTGCTGTCTGTTGTGTTCAGTATGTGCAAATACGTATATAAATAACATGTATACGTGTATAAGTAAATACGTGTGTAATTACATGTGTGAATATGTACGTAAATATTCATTCATTTTCCTTCAGCTTAGTCCCTTTATTCATCAGGGGTCGCCACACTGGAATGAACCGCCAACTTATCTAGCATATGTTTTACACAGCGAATGCCCTTCCAGCTGCAACCCATCACTGGGAAACACCCATACATACTCATTCGCACACACTATGGACAATTTAGCCTACCCAATTCACCTATACCGCATGTCTTTAGACTTGTGGGGGAAACCGGAGCACCCGGAGAAAACCCACGCCAATACAGGTAGAACATGCAAACTCCACACAGAAATGCCAACTGACCCAGCCGAGGCTCGAACCAGCGACCTTCTTGCTGTGAGCCGACAGCGATACCCACTGCACCGCTACGGCCAATTTAGTTTATTCAATTCACCTATACTGCATTCTTTGGACTGTGGGGGAAACCGGAGCACCCGGAGGAAACCCACACCAACACGGCAAGAAGGTCGCTGGTCCGAGTCCCAGCTGGGCCAGTTGGCATTTCTGTGTGGAGTTTGCATGTTCTCCCTGTGTTGACGTGGGTTTCCTCCGGGTGCTCCGGTTTCCCCCACAGTCCAAAGACATGCGCTATAGGTGAATTGAATAAACTAAATTGTCCGTAGTGTATGAGTGTGAATGCGAGAGTGTATGGGTGTTTCCCAGTACTGGGTTGCAGCTGGAAGGCCATCCGCTGCGTAAAACATATGCTGGAATAGTTGGTGGTTCATTCCACTGTGGAGACCCCTGATGAATAAAGGGACTAAGCCGAAGGAGAATGAATGAATGAAATTGGCCGTAGTGTATGAGTGGGTGTGTGAATGCGAGAGTGTATGGGTGTTTCCCAGTACTGGGTTGCGGCTGGAAGGGCATCCGCTGCGTAAAACATATGCTGGAATAGTTGGTGGTTCATTCCGCTGTGGCGAAAATGAATGAATGAGTTCATTACATCTGAAGTTCTTCAAAGTTAAAACTTGAGTACTTTGTGTTCGGTATCTAGTGTGCTCGTTTTCTAATTCGAACACAGCCCGTCTCCATGTTGCTGTGGTAACCGGCAGAAAGCCTGTGAAGATGATCGCAGGAACTGTGATGTAATCAAAAACTAAATTAAGGAGGGCCTCAGAAATAATATAAGCGGGCATGAGATTCTCTGCCGTCACTATATGAAAAGCGCAAACAAATCCCTGTGTTCACTTGTGCCAGACCAGAAGTGTGTGTGTGTGTGTGTGTGTGTGTGTGTGTGTGTGTGTGTGTGTGTGTGGTGTGTGTGTGTGTGTGTGTGAGTGTGTGTGTGTGTGTGTGTGTGTGTGTGTGTGTGTGTGTGTGTGTGTGTGTGTGTGTGTGTGTGTGTGTAGAAGAGGCTGTGTATGCAATCATAGGCTCTGTGACGCATTCGCTCCCGAACACCAGCTGTAGAGCCTTGGCAACACGACGCTTCCTCTTCCTTCACATGCTCCGTTTGATTGATGGGGCAAATCAATTTATTCCTCCTTTAGTTTGTGCATTCATTTATTTAGCTCTCAGACTCTGATGCGGAGGCTGGATGCAGCACTCTTTCTAAAGCAAAACTGCATGCCATAAGCCGATTATGCCCAAACGCACACGCAAAAATAGTGCAATAGCCGTGAAGCTTTTCCTGATAATTAGTCAGAAAATGATCTGAGTGGAACTAATGAGTTTATTTAGCTGGTAAAGTTTGCCAGGTTTTTCTGACTGCAAATCTTTGCAATTATCATTTATTTTTTGCAGTTTGTTCTGTTTTATATCCTTCTTCTTTTTTGCTCTCACTCTAAAAATTGCTGGGTTGTTTTAACACAATGTTGGGTCACATTTGGAGAAACCTATAACTTTAAACCAATTTAAATGACACTTTTTAATACAAACAGTTGGGTTTGCCCATATTGGGTTAAAACAACCCAGTATTGTTATAGGCTTGTTTTTTGGTTTGGTTTGCATTTATTTTACATTTATTTTATATTTGTAAGATATTGACCATTACATTTAATTTAATTTAATTTAATTTAATTTAATTTAATTTAATTTAATTTATTTTATTAAATTTTTTAATAAATTGATAATTTAATTTAATGTAATTTTTTGTTTTGATGAATTGTTAATTTAATTTAATTTATTTTTAAATTTTTGTTTTTTATTTTAGTTTTGATGAATTTTTAATTTATTTTTAATTAAATTTTAGTTCAATTTTAATTTATTTTTTAAATTTCATTTTATTTTTTGTTTTTGTTTTGATGAATATTTAATTTTATTTAATTTTATTTAATTTATTTTTTATTTTTGTTTTTGATTTTCGTTTTGATGAATTTTTAATTTAATTGTAATTTATTGTAAATTATTTTTTTATTAAATTTGATTTGATTTGATTTTTTGTTTTGATGAATTGGTAATTTAATTTAGTTAATTTTTTAATTTTTGTTTTTAATTTGAGTTTTTAGCTTTGATGAATTGTTAAAGTTTTTTTTATTTATTAATTTTTTATATCAATTTTTACATTTGTTTTTAGTTTAGTTTTTTGTTTTGGCAGGTGTCTAATCTGTGACTTTTGCAATTATTATATGTAATTTAGTTTGATCCTTTGTGGGTGCTACAAATGCTTACATTATTACAATATTACCCCAAGGAACAAAACTTAAGGCACTTTACAACACTAAAATGTTATAATTAATATTTAACACTAAAAATGTCCTAATTTTGGATCCAATATGGGCAAACCCACTTGTTGGTTTAAATTTGAATAAAAAAAAAATCCAACCCAACATTGGGTCAAACAACAACCCAGCATTTATTTTTTATTTTTTATGTGAACCACAAGAAGTGAGTGAGAGTCTGCATGCTGTAAGTGTTTCCTTTGGCACTGTTTGTTTCCCATGATTGCCACTGGAAACCAAACTTTATGAGCCCTTCATCAAAAGTGAAATCAGACCCATGCGATGAGCTCATCCTGATGGAGAACATGGGCTCAATTACAGAAGTGACTAGAAAACGCTGTGCTTTTGGCTCCAGAGTGATGATGTGAAGGGTGTGAGATGACGATCAGCTCTCTGCATGGTCAGTGGAGTGTATCTAGTGAAGTCCCAGACCACAAACCTCCCCGAACAAACTCCCTGCATCCCCCCAGGTGAGGCCGTGGGCGGCGGGGAGAGCTGGACTCCAACTTTCCCCTTCTGTAGCGGTGAAATCATCTGTGAAACTCAGGCTTGTTTTCTCAGGACGGCTGCAGGGATTTGGCCTGCTCAGCCTTGGGGATTCCCAGCAAAGTCTGAGAATTAGTGCGTTTTTTATTATATATTTTTTTAAGTCTGTGTTTGTGTTTGGTCTGTCGGTGCTTCTGTCATCAGTTCAAAGGCTGTCTGAATATTTGAGCACATAAAAGAAGTGCTCTCCTTTTTCAGTCTGCGGACGTCTGTGAGTCGCTTTGAGTCACTGGCCTTCCCCACAGCGGGACCTATGAGGCTCTGTGTGTGTGTGTGTGTATGTTTGCGTGTGCATGCGTGTGTGTGTTAATGCACAACACTCAGAGTAAGTGGCATTGGCTCCATGAATGTGACACACTTGAGGTGTCAGTTTATCTTTTTTTTAAAGCAGAAAGGAAAAGATGTTTAGTTGTTGTTGTGACACTTATTAAATATTCAATCATTTCTATAATATATGACATAAAAAATGCTGGGTTGTTGTAACATTGGGTCAAATATGGACATACCCAAAGTTGGGTTAATTTTTTCAATTAAATTTAAATGACACTTGTAAAATGAAACTGTTGTGTTTGTCCATGTTTGACCCAACAATGGGTTACAAAAAACAGCATTTAGTTTAGAACCTAATTGGTATCTATTATACAATAACATAGCCTCCTTCCTAAAATATACTGACATGTATACAGCAGTTTATTAAAATAATACTTTTTGTTTAATACATGTAATGGTGATTATGACATTTTTAGATTTAAACTTTAGACTAAAGATATCTTTTTAGGCTGAAATGTAATTTGTCTATATGATATTGTATGTGACCCTGGACCACAAAACTTTTTTATTTTATTTTATATATTTTTTTTTATTGTATTTTATTTTTGCATTTTATTTTATGCCTTTTTATTTAATTTTATAAAATTTTTGAAGGCCTTTTTATTTAATTTAATTTCATTTTTGTATGCCTTTTAATTTAATTTTATGCCTTTTTATTTTATTTTTGTATGCCTTTTTATTTTATTTTATTTTATTTTATTTTATGCCTTTTGTTTCATGCCTTTTTATTTTATTTTTATTTTATGCCATTTTATTTTATTTTAAGCCTATTTTTATTTTATTTTATTTTAGGCCTTTTTTATTTTATTTTATGCTTTTTTGTTTTATTTTATGCTTTTTTGTTTTATTTTAGGCCTTTTAAATTTTTATTATTTGCCTATATTGGTACCACTGATCATTAATTGAGTTTTGCTATATTTAGGGTCAGTGATTAACTAAATATCTTCATGAAACATAATCTTTGCCTAATATTCAAACTATTTTTGCCACAAAAGAAAAAATAATAATTTGGACCCATACAATGTTATATTTTTGGCCATTACCACAAATATACCCATACAACTTGCTTTTGTCATCCAGGGCCACATATATTGTTCATTCATTCATTCATTTTCTTTTTGGCTTAGTTCCTTTTTTAATCTGGGGTCACCACATCGGGATGAACCGCCAACTTATCCAGCATATGTTTTATGCAGCGGATGCCCTTCCAGCTGCAACTCATCACTGGGAAACACGCATACACACTCTTTCACACACACACTACGGACAATTTAGCTTACCCAATTCACCTATAGAGCATGTCTTTGGATTTGTGGGGGAAACCGGAGCACCCGGAGGAAACCCACGCGAACACAGGGAGAACATGCAAACTCCACACAGAAATGCCAACTGACCCAGCCGAGGCTCGAACCAGTGACCTTCTTGCTGTGAGGCGACAGTGCTACCCACTGCGCCGCCCCTCACATACACTGTACATTTAAAAAAATAAAAGGTTCTTCTTTGGCATCAATGGCTACTGTAGAACCTTTATGGAATCCACAGAACCAAAAGTTCTCAATAGAGAAAAAAGTTCTTCCGATCAGAGTAAATATACTGTATAGAATATATATATATATAAATGACTATATTGGTAGCACTGTGGCTCAGTGGTTAGCATTGGACCAGTTGGCATTTCTGTGTGGAGTTTGCATGTTCTCCCCTTGTTCACTTAGGTTTCCTCCGGGTGCTCCGGTTTCCCCCACAGTCCAAACACATGTGCTATAGGTGAATTGGGTAAACAAAATTCGCCATAGTGTATGAGAGAGCAGCTGGAAAGGCATCCGCTGCCTAAAACATATGCTGAAATAGTTGGTGGTTCATTCAGCTGTGGTGACCCCTTATAAATAAGCCGAAGGAAAATGAATGAATGAATAGACTATACTTTTACATAAGCTCAAGCAGTAAATGTAACCCTCATCTCCTTCAGCTGTATCTCCTCATGGTCTGAAAGAAGAGCAGTGTGTGTGTGTGTGTATGTGTGTTTTTATGTAAACATGTCCTAACCAATGCATTCAGCTCTGTATGAAGAGACTCTCAGATATGTGTTGTATTGAGTGACTCATGAGCAGCTGTAGAGCCTTTAATCAGGAGGAGATCTGGACGGTGACTCTCTTCATCAAGCCCAGAACAGCAGCCTGAAGATTTTGGGGGGGAAATAAAGCCATGTGTGCCATGAGTGACTCAGGAATGTGTTGGTGCTGGAAAAAAATGTGTGGAGGAGAAAAAAAAAGTCTGATTGCATCCTGAGGTGTAAATTGTTTCCAATCAAAGCGTTTTGGGAGGCCTGCCAAGAAAGAGGCATTTTGGGAGTAAAAGCAGAAAACAACATGTGTGTTTACTCAGGACACTCGGCAGGGGGTTTTTGGGAATGAGAACGGTACATCTGATGACTTCTGGAAAGATCGAGGGGGATTTAAAGCATCTGGGGATTTTTCTTGAATGCTTCAGTGCATCAGATTGGGTTTTTAAAGTTCATGGTTGGAGACTGACTTTACTGCTCTAGATCCTCAAAGTGAAGTTTAGTGTAAATAATTTTTTTAATTTATGTCCTTTTTAAAGACATACTCCACTTTTTTTGGAAATATGCTCATTTTATAAGTCCCCTAGAGTTGAACAGTTGAGTTTTAGCATTTTTTTTTTATTCATTCAGCCGATCTTAGCTTAGCATAGATCATTGTATCAGATTAGACCATTAGCATCTTAACTAATCTCCTAGCCATATCAACCTAAAAAATATCAACTTTTAATTTTTGGTCGGTCTTAATTCTAGCATTAAATAGAACTTGTCTTTGGTCATTTTTTAAGGAAATGCTAATGGTCTAATCTGATTCAATGATTTATGCTAAGATAAGTTAAACGTGCTCTCGCCCAGACCCGCAGATCGGCTGAATAGATTTAAAAATGGTAAAACTCTACTGTTTAACTCTAAAAAATGTATTGTAAAATTTTTCAAGAAATTGGAGTGTTCCTTTAATCAAAGTAACTTTCACTGCCTGTTGAATGATTTCTCTTCTCTGATTACTGGCATGAAGGCGGGGTCAACCTGTCAATCACATGAGTTCCACCAATAGCAAACCACAACCATCTGAAGAACTCCTAATGGACAAAATAAAGGTCCAAATATTTTTGCATTTCTTGGATGTGTCATGATCACCAGCGATTTGCAGATCGCTGGAAAGCATGCATTATCACCCGGACTACAATTCTTACACTATATGAACTACAACTCCCATCAGGCACCTCACACACACACCAGTTCTGGATCACGCCTGATTACACACACACAGCTGGTAACTCATCATGGACTGATTATCTGGACTATATATTCACCTCTCAAACACACACACGTTGCTGAGTTTTGTTTCCTCTACCAGGGCTCGAAGTTACCCTTTTTTCTTGGTAGCACCGGTGCTCCTAACTTCAAAAATTTAGGCGCATGATGTGGCAATCGCTGTAACCTGAAAACTCCGTCCCACCGGCTTTAGTCTTTTTTATAGCGGACTTTAACCCACTGGAAGTCTTTTATCCACTCTTCGAAAAGTGTAAATGGTGGATTAACATTCAGCACATGATCACTAATAAGATGTGCCGTTATTTGTAACTTTAGGTGGTTTCTAAAACAAAATCTGTCAGTGTTGTTTTCATTATCTCGTATCCAGACCTTTTACATTTTCGCGGCTGTAGCTCCCTGTCATCTGAAGTGAGTGATTGACAGCTGATATTAACCAATCCATTCATGTTCTGTTCTAGAGCAGTGGGCCAATAAGAAGAGCTTGAAGGCGGGGCAAGCATTGAGGGATTTGTTTACTGCAGCAAGTTGACATGTCAACGGTTTTAAACCATTCCTGAGCGCTGCGTTTGGCGTTTTTAGGTGCAAAGGTGCATTCTGCGTGAATGTCTCCTAAATACGCGCATGCGGTGAACATTTTGCAGTGAAAACCACTCGCACGGCAACAATTTTGTGCACTCGTACAAATGCTCCCAAATATATTTTGAAGTCGCATAGATAAAATCTTGGGCGCATATGTGACCAAAACGGTCGTAATTTCGAGCCCTGTGTAACATTTCTACGCTTTTACCTTGCCTAGTTCTTCTGTGGTTTTTGATCTCTGTTTGTGTTATTGTTTATGCTGTTTGTCTCCTGCACCGACCTTTCGCCTGTGACCACGACTACGATTTTGGGTTACCCTCATGTATCTGTTTGACCATTGCCTGACTAAGCTATTAATAAACTGTGTTTGGACCCTCACTTGCTGCATATATATTTTCAGTATCTATTTTATCTTTACCGTAAATAATACAGTACCTTTCACAATGCAACTTTAAAATACAGTAACATACTGCATAACAGTCCTATACAGTTCATATTACAGGTAAATACTGTGCAATTTAAAAAAATTGTTAACAGCAAAATACAACAACCTCATGTGTTTTAAAAGTAGTTACTCATAATATACGCCTAAATATGAACTGCACTATTAGATAGATAAAATCAACCCTCAAAAATAGTTGCATGTCAAAAACCAGTCTGAGTTGTTATTAAGCTGTCTGAGCTTCTCTTATCCTCCTATTCTCTGCTGTATTGTTTCATCTGGCCGTGTCCTTGGAGAATCTCTCCGGTAATTTCCGCCCTGAGGGCACCTTGAGGTGGAATGGAAACCTGTCTATTTTTGCGCTCTCTCTGTAATGTCTCACCCGTGTTCGTTCATGTCCTACTCTTCAGCGATCACACCCACACCACACTGTTTATCTGACCAAAATAGCCCTTCTAGACTGGAAAAACCCATGCAAGACACAACATAAACAGTTCGCGAGGAGGAGGAAAGAAATCGACTTGCTGAAAATGCCACTGTCTGGCTCTCCAGGAGGCCAGAGTTGAGAAATTCAAACATAAAGAAAGGCAAATAGGGGTCACCAACACATCAAAGAGACGATTTTGATAATAATTTGACTTCTAGTTGATCATTTGCTATCAGAAGTGGCTTATATGAAAGGCGAAACCTCTAGATTGCGCTTATTTTACCAAAATAAAATATGATCAAGCCTTGATTTTTAGTTATTTAATTGCTTAGACAAAAGTCTTGTCACTCAACAGAAATAATGTACAGTATAGAATATAAAGTCATGGTGCAGTGGAAAAATAATTAATATTGTGTATGACTCCCATGAGCTTGAACGACTGCATCCATACATCTCTGCAGTGACTCAAATAACTTATTAATAAAGTCATCTGGAATGGCAAAGAAAGCATTCTTGCAGGACTCCCAGAGTTCATCAAGATTCTTTGGATTCATCTTCAATGCCTCCTCCTTCATCTTACCCCAGACATGCTCAATAATGTTCATGTCTGGTGACTGGGCTGGCCAGTCCTGGAGCACCTTGACCTTCTTTGCTTTCAGGAACATTGATGTGGAGGCTGAAGTATGAGAAGGAGCACTATCCTGCTGAAGAATTTGCCCTCTCCTGTGGTTTGTAATGTAATGGGCAGCACAAATGTCTTGATACCTCAGGCTGTTGATGTTGCCAACCACTCTGCAGATCTCTCGCACGCCCCCATACTGAATGTAACCCCAAACCATGATTTTTCCTTCACCAATCTTGACTGATTTCTGTGAGTGTCTTGGGTCCATGCAGGTTCCAATAGGTCTTCTGCAGTATTTGTGATGATTGGGATGCAGTTCAACAGATGATTCATTGGAAAAATCTGCCTTCTGCCACTTTTCCAAATGATCAACTAGAAGTCAAGTTATTATTTGTTGCTCTTACAACTGGGATTGACGACAAGACTTTTGTCAGGTAGTGTAATTAGTTGTGTTTGCTAAAGCAAGATTCACTAGTGCTGTTGAACATATTCAGGATTAAAGATTTAAAACACAGGCCAAAGCTGCAGATTTAAGGGTTGTTTTTTTTTGTTGCAACTTTTGATTGGTAAAATATATTTCACTCAAAGCAATCAATGTACAAGCTCACGAATGATAAACGAAGCAGAAAAAAAAAACTTTTTTAAGAAAGATCTCATATCTAGAGATGAGAAGATCATAGATATTATTAGAGATTAATTTTAAAAATATGAATAATAAGGATGGGATATGTACTAAACATATATGGCATACTTAATTATAAGTAAAAGAGTAGTTTCCGCCCAAATAAACTTGGTAATTTAGCATTTTAAAATGAAAAAGATTAATAAAAATGAAAACAACCACAAATATTAGTGTTTTTAGGTACGTTTACAATGAAATAGTAAGATTTTATTTTATATTAATACATATTTTTGAAATTAATTGACGAAAACATTTATTAAACATTTGTATTTTTACATCATTAGTATTATTATTATTATTACTGGATTATTACTAAGAAAGTAATACAATGTTATTTAGAAATATTGATTGTCCTAAATTATTATTGCTCTCATCAAAAGGTGTTCAGCTAGCTTCAATCCCTAATTATTATTATTATTATTATTATTATTATTATTATTTTAATTAAAACACGTTTTAAATTCAATGTTTTCAGAATAAAAAATGACCACTTTTTTCCTTCAAATATTTTTTTAATTAAAGCAACCACCCAGAACCAACCACTATTAGTAAACCTACCGCATCATCCATAAGCTGTAGGAATCACCGATGATGCATAACAGAAGATTATTACATATAATTCATAATCAGTGTCATAATCACCACACTGCCCCACAAATGTCGTCATCACTGGGATAAAAAAGTTGCCATACCTTTAATCCCTTCTCTCTGCACTAAGAAAGCTAATAAGAACCAGCATAAACAAACACGTTTCGCCAGATTTAAAGTGACTAGAAAAGTGTGATTGTTGTGTTCTTGTTAGCACTTTCTGATTTCCCTGTAATGCATGACTGATGTGAGACTTCTGTCACCTTCACCAGTTTATCAGTTCTTTATGGCAGCTCTATGCACAATATATACTAGATTTTCACAATACATTTTTTTTTTTTTTTTTTGTCCTTTCCGTTACGTTCTAAGTGGAATTCCAGACAGTTTCTAGGTGGTTTGCTTGCAGATAATTCATGTCAAAACATCTCATTTCAATGCCAAAAAATTGTATCATCTTAGATGATCATCTTGTATCATCTACTTTTTTGTACATTAATTGTTTGTTTGATTTTTTTCCAAGCCAAAATTGTAATTTAACATCACCAGATCAATCTAAGTCTATTACACCAATTACGCTATTATGTCAATATAACTTTCAATTGATCTCACAATGAAAGTTTGTTTCATACATTTTTTAAAGGGTTCATACACTGGTAAGTATTATTACAAGATGTAATTTAAAGGGGACCTATTATGCCATTTTTACAAGATGATAAAATAGATCACTTATGTCCCTAGAGTGTGTATGTGAAGTTTCAGCTCAAAATACCACACAGATAATGTTTTATAACTCTTTGAAACTGCCCCTTTTAGGCTTTGATCCTAACTGTGCCCTTTTTTCTTGACTGTCGCTTTAAATTCAAATGATATTGTGCTCTTTTAAAAGAGGGCGGAGCTACAGATGCCTCTGTGTCAGCATAGTGGCAGATTAAAAAACAAGACTAACTTAATGTGATAATGAGAGAGAGATGGTCACTAATGGGCCGGGCTTTCCCCCTCTGATGACACGTACAAAGGGTGAATGTCAATCAAAGTGTTTCTGCAGACTGTTTTAATCGTGTGATTATAAAAAACAGAATTAATTAATTCTTACCATTAGATGCTGGCTATATTCACACACACTTGCCACACAACTGTGTTTAAACCTCTTATAAAAGTGATTTTTGTATAATAGGTCCCCTTTAAGTCAGGTGTCCTCAGATTATGATTGCGCAGAATCAGCTCAAAATACCTCAATGAATCATTTATGATACAATGATACAAAAGCTTCTTTTCGGCTAAAAGCAAAACACTGTTTTTTGTTTGTTCATTTAAATGTAAATGAGCTGCTGCTCCCCGCCCCCTTTCTTGAGGAGGGCAGAGCATTTACAGCATGTGCCTCAGATACTCCAAAAACAACAAACAAAAGCATCTGCATGTGTTTTAAAATGTGTTTTAGAGTTTTATACTCCTGATATACAGTTTACTGAGCCACAGATATAAAGGCACATCATGCGAGTAACAAACTAAATTCTCTTGTGTGTCAACTCCCGAATATACACAATTTTATTTCAAAAACATACAAAAAAGCACACAATATCATTAAAGTCTGAATTAACCTGAAATCAGACTTTTATTTTAGTATGTTGATGTACAGTTGAAGTCAGAATTATTAGTCCTTCTTGTATATTTTATCGGAAAGAAGATTTTTTTCTAACATTTCTAAACATAATAGTTTTAATAACTAATTTTTAATAACTGATTTCTTTTACGGCACATAATATTTTACAAGATATTTTTTAAGATACTAGTATCAATTAGGTCAACTAGGCAAGTTAGGGTAATTAGGCAAGTCATTGTATAACAGTAGTTTGTTCTGTAGACAATTGAAAAAAATATTGCTTAATGGGGCTTACAATATTGACCTTAAAGTGGTTTTAAAAAAATTAAAAACTGCTTTCATTCTAGCCGAAATAAAACAAATAAGACTTTCTCCAGAAGAAAAAATATTATAGGAAATACTGTGAAAAATTCCTTGCTCTGTTAAACATCATTTGGGAAATAATCGAATAATTTAGACTTCAACTGTACTTCCAACTGAAACTGAATATTGACTAGGGGGCGGGGCACATCATTCCCTCATAGCAAACTAACGGTAAGAGAGGCGTGGCTAAGAATATTGTGGCTGAAGCATCAAACTGACATCCTCAGAAAAAATCCACCCTCTCCAAACATGGAAGCAAATGCTCAGACTTTGATTAAAGATTACCAAAACAAACATTTTCTTACCCATCTAATTAACTTGCAGGGATTTGTTCACCTAAAGAATAACAATGCGTGCTAGCAAAGTAAACAATGGGTTTCCTCAGGGTGCTCCGGTTTCCCCCACAGTCCAAAGACATAGCTATAGGTGAACGCTATAGGTGAATTGGATGAACTGTAGTGCATAAGTGTGTGTGTGAATGAGAGTGTGTATGGGTGTTTCCCAGTACTGGTTTGCAGCTGGAAGGGCATCCGCTGTGTAAAACATGCCAGAATAGTTGGCGGTTCATTCCGCAGTGGTGACCCCTGATAAATAAGGGACTAAGCCAAAGGAAAATTAATGAATGAATGATTTCACACAAACTTTAATATCTGTGAATCTAAAAAAAGTTGCACCCCTTTCTCCATGATTCATATCTTTCAGCAGTGCAACTTGAATTATGCACTGAAGTTAACTCCGACTTGAAATGTTAGTCACAGGTAAGCAAGCAGCTGCCATGAACAGTAATATAAACAAAAGCAACTAAATAAACATTAAAAAAGCGCGCTCTTATTTGACTAAGTTCGCACATAAATCCTCAGAGACCCTGAGCAACAATGGGACAGTGTTTGTGACTCCCTACAGGCCGACGGTGATAATTAGACACAAACTCAGAGTCCGTGGACACACACATTCATCTACCCAACTGGCTGATCCAGCTCGGCTCTTTATAAAGCCAAAAAAGGCAAATAAAAACACGCCCCACTTCCCGTCAAAACGATTGAGACAGGGGTGGAAGGGGTTGCGAAAATAACTGAGTCACGACGTCGCAGACCTGACATTACAGCTGTGAATTACAGAAAACACACCAAGCCTTTGCGCACATCAACACATTCAAAATAAAGCTCCTTCAAACGGCTGGATGAAAATATTCATGTTAACACTTTAGTTTAGGTCACAATACACAGTATTTACAAACCATTAACTAACACTACTAGCTTATATAATACCTTTATAACTACTAATTAGCTGTTTATAATAGTTAGTAAGGTAGAAGTTGGGTTTAGGTTTTGGGTGCAGACAGAGGCATAGTTAGTGACTTGGGGGCCCTAAGCAATTCCAGGTATGGACCCTAGCATTGAAACTCAAAACATTTTCTTTCTCTAGAGATATTTTTTTTTCTCTGCAGATTCATTTGTTTTTTGTTTTTTTCATGTTAAAAGTACATTTTAAGTGGAACTTTTATCTTCTTAATGTAAAATTATATACAATCAATTCACAAATAAAAAAATAAGTTCACAAACTACGTACAGTTAATTAGCCATATAAATAAAACAATAAAAACATAATAAAATAAAAATAAAATGAATACAAATTAAATTAAATAAAAATAATATAAAATAAATAAAATAATAAATAAATAAAATAAAATAAAATAAATCAAACAATAAAAAGATAATAAAATTAAAGTGAATACAAATAAAATAAAATAGAATAGAAATAATCAAAAAACAATATAAAGTAATCAAAAATAAATACAATAATAAAAAAACAATAAAAAGATAATAAAATAAAATTGAATGAATACAAATAAAATTTAATAAAAATAATATAAAATAATAAATAAATAAAATAAAATAAATAAAACAATAAATAATAAATAAATTAATAAAAATAAAATAAAAATAATAAAAAATAAATAAAATAATAAATAAATAAAATAAAATAAATAAAACAATAAAAAGATAATAAAATAAAAATAAAATCGATACAAATAAATAAAATGAAATAAAAGAAAAAAATTATCAAAAACAATATAAAATAATCAAAAATAAATAAAATAACAAATAAAACAATAAAAAGATAATAAAATAAAAATAAAATAATACAAATAAAATAATATAAAATAAAATAAAAATAATCAAAAATAATATAAAATAATCAAAAATAAATAAAATAAAATAATAAGTAAATAATTTTTTTTAATACAAATAAAATAAAATGAAATAAAATAAAATGATGACCCTGATTAATAAAGGGACAAAGCTGAAAAGAAAATAAATGAATAAATGAATAAAATAAAATAATCAAAAATAAATAAAACTATAAAAAGATAACAAAATAAAATGAAATAAAATAAAATAAAATAATATAAAATAATCATAAATAAAGCAATAAAACAATAAAAAAATTAATAAAAATAAAATGAATAAAATAATATAAGAAATACAATGGCATCAGTGGTTCCATGAAGATTCTTTAACATCCATGGAATCTTTTCATTCCCCAAAAGATTCTACGGATTATTAAAATGTTCTGTAAGAAAATAAACGTTATTTTGAGAAGGTTCTTTGTGGAACCTATAATGATTCCTCCATGACATCACTGCAAAGACTTCCTTTAGGAACCTTTATTTTTACGAGTGACTCAGAGGAAATGGCATTTCATTTGAGTGAATGAAAACGTGGTCGTGAGGGTCAGTGAGTCGTGTTATCTTCATTTGTTCTTAAAGATGCTTTTTGATGTTTTAGTTAAAAGATCAACACTTGTGTAACTACACAACACACCTACAATACATGTCTTGTTTTTTTTTTTTTATTAATTGTCGGTTATTTTAATACATCAGCACATACAAATACAGTCTCAGCTATACAGTAGGAAATAAAGGGAAATATACAGACAAGTAAACAGGATAATATAGTCAGACTAGGAGCTAAATATGCACCATAGAATAAAAAATCAGGGGAAATTATTATTGCAATGCCAAAAAGGTGTTCACATCTGCCAAAAATCATTGGACTTTTGATGTATGTCATAGGTGAGTTTCTCGAGTGGAAATACTTGAGACAACCACATTTTAAAGGAGGGTAACTGAGGAGATGACCACAATAAAAGTATACATTTCTTTGCCAGATAAACCAAGATTAAAAACAAATGCTTGGTGTGGGAGTCCAACACATTCTCAACTCCACCATATAACAAATAAATATTGTTTTCTTTTTAAAAACTAAATATGGTGTCTTATTTTACAAAAGCAAACTGGGCAGCGCTTAATTTGTAAATGAATAATTCCTGGAACAAAACCAGGAAAAAAAAGTTACCGTGACCGACGTCCACTAAACAATTTCAGTTTTCCTGAAACATGACGTGATTAAACGGTGATAGCGTAAAAAAAGAGCATCACATTTCTGAACGGTCTAATTATTTTGTGCCATATAACATTATAGGTCAGTCATGGGTAATACAAACATGTAGCTACAAACATAAATCGTATAAACAATCGCTATTCAGTTCACTTCACTTTTATGTGCCAAGTGAAAAAAAAAAATAATTAAATGACTCACTGAGTCTATCCTGATCCATTCGTGCAGTTCCGTCTTCTCAAGATCTCTTGATCAGACTTATTATAAGATTTACTCGTGGTTTTAAAAAAATTAAAATATGCTTGACTGCCTCTTTGCCATTTTGAAAATACAAATATTATTTAGGTACTCCACTGTGACTCCATTATTTATTTTCACTACTCACTGTGCACGAAACAATCACCAGCCAATGAGAGTGATTATATTCATAATCCTGGACCAGGCCGTATCCTGAGCTGATGCTGCGGTGGTCATGGAGGAGGAGACTGCATGAGACTGATTCCTGAAAGACCACAGTGACAGACGAGTCCCCGCATTGATTCTGTGGGCCAGCCTGATCACCCCCCGGTGACCTACACACACCTGCAGTTCTCCACGATGGACGTCCAGCGTTCTCCAGCCTCCGGCGCCTAGACTGCAGCTCCACACCGGAAGTTTGGCCAGATGAAAAATGGTTGTGCTCAACAGAGCCTGGTTTCTCTGGAGGTTTTTTTTTTCCCTTCACTTCCTCAGTTGGTGAAGTTTTTTTTCCTCGCCACTGGCTTGCTTGGTTAGGGACTTGTGGAGCTGTGCATCGATGGATTTGCTCTACAGTGTTTGAACTTTCAGCAGTGAAATTTAAACCACACTGAACTAAACTAAACTGTACTTCAACTCTGAAATCTGGACTTTACTAGAACTTCTATGTTAAGCTGCTTTGACACAATCTACATTGTGAAAATCGCTATATAAATAAACATGAAATGAATTGAATTGAATTAAATTGTAAATGTAAGAAAGCCGATTGGCTGAAAATATTGTTGAGGGCCAATAGTTAAACGTGACACACAATCCACACAGCCTTTGCTTGCACTCTCTTTCTCGCACACACACACACACACACACACACACACACACACACACACACACACACACACACACACACATGCAGGTATTCACCACGCACAAGTTAATGCCGGATCCATTAAAATAAATACCAGAACTCAAAACACGAATATCTGACATTTTCCGGAACAGGATCCAGCAAGATCCGGCTCAAATTAAGGGGGGAAAAGATACAAATTTATTTGAATTTTCGATGCATAAAATTTGCCCATTGCATGGTCTGCAAATATACATGAAATTAAAATGAAAACTGCATTAATTGTCCGACAAATTTAGAGTTGAAACGTTTAATGAAATGATTTTATTCATATTTTTAGTAGTTAAAAATTTAATATTTAGTGAGGTTTATTAAGAATGAAGGCTACATTTATTTGATACAAAAAAGGAAGAAAAAACCCCAGCAATATTATATGTATAACTTTTAAAAACTGAAAACATTCATTGTCCGACAACTTTGGAGTTGAAATGTTTAACAAAGAGACTTTTATTTACGTTTTAAGTAGTTAAAATGAAAAATTTATTAAGAAATTTTATTAAGAAAGAAGAAAAAATGTTTCAATTCAATTAATCTTTATTCCTATAGCGCTTTTACAATGTAGATTGTGTTCAGTTCAGTTCACTGTGGTTTAATTTTCACTGCTGAAAGTCCAAACACTAAAGAGCAAATCCATAGATGCGCAGCTCCACAAGTCCCAAACCAAGCAAGACTGTGGCGACAGTGGCAAGGAACAAACTTCACAAATTGATGAAAGTGAAGGAAAAAAACTTCGAGAGAAACCAGGCTCTGTTGGCACAACCAGTTCTCCTCTGGCCAAGAGCTGCAGTCTAGGCGCCGGAGACTGGAGAACGCTGGACGTCCATCGTGGAGAAGCTGCAGGTGTGAGTAGGTCACCGGCGGGTGTTCAGGCTGGCCCACGAGATCAATGCAGAGACTCGTCTGTCACTGGGGTCTTTTGAGGAATCTCTGGGGTCTCATGCACTCCACTCCTCCATGAGCGCCACAGCATCTGCTCAGGATACGGCCTGGTCCAGGGTTATAGAGACCTCTAAAAGTCCTCTATGGTTATCATATGTATAACATTTAAATATTAATAGTTTAAATATATATTTTGAAATGTAATTTATTCCTGTGATTCAAACCTCAAACTTTAACATAATTATTCCACACTTTTCTGTCACACGACCCTTCAGAAATCCTTTTAATATTCTGAATTTAATGATCATGAACATTGATTGTTATTATTTATGTTGAAAACAGCTGCGCTGATTCATATTTCTTGGCAGCCGTGATACATTCAGATTTTCAGGATATTTTGATGAACGCATTTAAGATTGGAGAATCTATTGAAACATGACTTATAACAGGCACCTTATTTCGATAAACGTAATGCATCCCTAAAAAACACAACAAAAGTCTTCATGTCTTTAAAAAGAAGATACAAACACAGGCTCGGCTTTGAAGAGGGCGCATCTCTAAAAGCCCTCCATTCACATGAAACAAACATCCTGTTTCATTTGCTTCAGTCTGAAAGAGGTGACATCTAAATTTAAATGGTGGAAAGATCACTTTTAGACTACATCCGCAGTTTTGGAAGGGAGAAAAAACAACAAAAAAACGAAGATCTACTACAATTTTCCACCACAGGCTTCCCAGAGTCTACAATTGCAAGCCTCGACAAGACAATAGTATCCAACTGGTTAGAAGTAATTACAAGGGTTAAGGAAACGCTGGGAGAAATGAGGGTTTTAAAGGTTGTAAACATCACGCAGCCGGCTGTCAGAAAGGCTTCATTAGGGAGGCGGTGGTGACAGCAGACTGACGTAGTGAAGAGTCGGAGGTTTTTTTGTGTGCCATCTGTCATCCTCTGTCAGACGCGTTGCCTGCGCTTGTCAGAAGCTGTAGACTCACAAACACAGAGCGACGCAGCTCAACACAATCGCTCGCTGTCACTAGGGCTGCACAATATTGGGAAAAATTTGTTATTCTGCGATATTCATTCATTCTCCTTCGGCTTAGTCCTTTATTTATCAGGGGTCGCCACAGCGGAATGAACCGACAACTATTCCGGCATATGTTTTACACAGCAGATGCCCTTCCAGCTGCAACCCAGTACTGGGAAACACCCATACACTCATACACTATGGCCAATTTAGTTTATCCAATTCACCTATAGCGCATGATTTTGGACTGTGGGGGAGAACGTGCAAACTCCACACAGAAATGCCAACTGGCCCAGCCGGGACACGAACCAGCGACCTTCTTGCTTCTTGCTTCTTGTGAATCATGCATAAAATATAATAAATCTAGTCTACAAGCATAGATAAATACAACAAAGAAAGAGATACCGCTGAAATAAACAGCGTCTTATCATTTTCCGAGTCTAACAGAAGTCAGGTACAGTAATTGAACAATAAAAATAATTCAATCAAATTAATCATTGTGAAAGCTTTTAATCGTTAAATGCTTTTGAAATCATCAGAAACACATGCATGTGATAAATTATAATACAAACTCAACATTACATGTTCTGCAATGCGATTATTGTGAATGAACACATTGCGATATCGATGCTGTAAGGATATATATACGAACTCTCGCTGTCACTTTGTCTTCCACAGATATTATGGAGGGATGAGGCTCGCGTCCACTTTTTCACAACTGTTAAAATGGCATGGGAAAGTAGAGCTCTAAACAATGTTTAACTCAAAGTGTACCGGATTTACTTAACATTTTCATTTTCACAAACTAAAAACAAGTTAGGACATTTTTGTTGCATTTGAGGCCTATAAGAGACATTTAAAAAGAGATTCAATTTCTCAAGCTATGTTTGATATTCATCTCAAGTATCAACAAGTATCAACAAGTATACAGTATACACTGTATAAAAAATGCTGGGTTCCACACAAATCCTTCATGTGGACAAATCCTTCCCAACACAACTTGATTAAGTTCATTCATTCATTTTCTTTTCGGCTTAGTCCCTTTATTAATCTGGGGTTGCCACAGTGGAATGAACCGCCAACTTATCCAGCATATGTTTTACACAGCGGATGCCCTTCCATCTGCAACCAATCAATAGGAAACACCCACACACTCCCATTCACACACATACACTACAGACAATTCAGCTTACCCAATTTACCTATAGCACATGTTTTTGGACTTGTGGGGGAAACCGGAGCACCCGGAGGAAACCCACGCCAACACGGGGAGAACATGCAAACTCCACACAGAAATGCCAACAGATCCAGCTGGGACTCGAACCAGCGACCTTCTTGCTGTCAGGCGACAGTGCTAACCACTGAGGCACCGAATACAGTTCATATTACAGTTAAATACTGTATAATTGACAAAAAAATTGTTAACAAATAGGACAGAAATATAGAATAAAGAAACAATAAAGAATGCATGAACAGTGTAATGAAGCAAGTGTCCTTTCCTAGTCAATTGAAACCGCACCTATTCAAAGTGCACGTAACTAACAAACAGTGTTCATTTTGAGTTATTTAGCATTTTGAGCAACTCTATTTAAACGGCAATTATGTTTTTAACAAAGAATTTAATAAGTGGAAAAACTCTAGTTGAGTCACTTTTAGTTTGAGAAACCTGTTGAAGCTCTTTTTGATGCATTGGTGAGCGTCAGCGTCCTCTTAGAGCTATTTACATGCCGGATTATGGTTTTATGTGTTTAAGTGGTGGTCATTATTCATCTGTCGGGATTAATCAATGTAATTTATAAGTCTGGTTTAGTGTGTGCACGCTCACTGCACGCTCCTGAAGTGCGGCAGACTGAGGCGTGTGTGTGTCTGTGTGTGTGTGTTCCCCTTTTTTTTAAACTGTGTGTGAAGACAAGAAAAACACTTGCAGAACCGTACAGTACTAAGATCGATGTCATTTTATATTGAGCATTATTTTTATTTTATTTTATTTTATTTTATTTTATTTTATTTTATTTTATTTTATTTTATTTTATTTTATTATTTTGACCAGGATCAGATATTGACCAATATATTAAATGTGTCATTTTATATTGAGCATTTTTATTTTATTTTATTTTATTTTATTTTATTTTATTTTATTTTATTTTATTTTATTTTATTTTATTTTATTTTATTATTTTATTTTAGTTTAGTTTAGTTTAGTTTAGTTTATTTTGACCAGGATCAGATATTGACCAATATATTAAATGTGTCATTTTAATTAATTAATTAATTTGTTTGTTTGTTTTTTGTTTATTTTATTTTATCATAAATTGTTTTATTTTATTTTATTTTATTTTATTTTATTCACTCAGACCAGGATCAGCGATTGACCAATATATTAAATGTCATTTTTTATTTTATATTGAGCAACAGGCAGCATGGTGGCGCAGTGGGTAGCACAATCGCCTCACAGCAATAAGGTCGCTGGTTCGAGCCCCGGCTGGGTCAGTTGGCATTTCTGTGTGGAGTTTGCATGTTCTCCCCGTGTTTGCGTGGGTTTCCTCCGGGTGCTCCGGTTTCCCCCACAAGTCCAAAGACATGCGCTATAGGTGAATTGGGTAAGCTAAATTGTCCGTAGTGTGTGTGTGTATGGATGTTTCCCAGTGATGGGTTGCAGCTGGAAGGGCATCCGCTGCGTGAAACATATGCTGGATAAGTTGGCGGTTCATTCCGCTGTGGCGACCCCAGATGAATAAAGGGACTAAGCTGAAGAGAAAATGAATCAATGAATATTGAGCAACATTTATTTATTTAATTATTTTTTTTTATTATTAATTATTTAATTTAATTACATTTTTATTTTATTTTATTTTATTTTATTTTGTTTTATTTTATTTTATTTTATTTTATTTTATTTTATTTTATTTTTATTTTATTTTATTCACTCAGACCAGGACCAGATTATTTTAAATGTCATTTTATATTTTATACTGAGCAACATTTATTAAATTATTTAATTCTTTTTGTTATTAATTATTGAATTGAATAAAAAAATATATATATTATTAATTGTTTTATTTGATTTTATTTGATTTTATTTGATTTTATTTGATTTTATTTTAGACCAGGTTCAGATATTGACCAATATATTAAATAACTTAACTTCAATTTTGAAGTCGAAAAGTAATTTAGACTATTTTAGTCGGACAACACATATGTTATGATAAAAGTCCTTATCAGTTAAACTCAATTCCAGATAATAAAATTTAGGAATGTTACATGATGTGTGTACGTGTATGTTTGTTGAGTCTTTTTGTGTGTGTGTGCGTGTGTGTATGTGTGTGTGTGTGTGTGTGTGTGTGTGCGTGTGCGTGCGTGCGTGTGTGTGTTTGTGTTATAAGGAGGTCACCATTCTACTGACTCAGGAATTATAAATTGACACTCCCTATTACTGACAAGACAATGACCTTTCAGCCTTTAATCTCTCACACATACACAGACACAGACACACACGCACACACGCACAGACACACACTTCTCGACTCAGCAGAGTGTGTGGTGTGTGTTCATTCTCTCTTCAGACTGCTGTGTTTGAGCTCTTCAGTCATATATTGTTAGATATATTATCATATTAAGCGTCCATCCGAATGTTTAGATCTCACTCTGATGGTATGTGGGGTTTATACTGAATTTCAAGAACGCCTCATTTGTAAAGCAGCACTTTATAGGGGTAATAATTTTAGAAATGTCATTCATGCAATAGATTTTGGCTGGACTGTTAAAACTGTAAACATTTTCTACAGATAGACTTCATTAGAAATTTCACTGTGACAGAACACAACACTTGATTTATAGGGAATTCAATCATTTTAGTTTTGATTTGTTGAAAAATGTTAATTTAACCATTCAGAATCTAATTGTGTTCAGACCAGGATCAGATATTTTTATATATTTTGGCCTATTTATTTTATTTCATATATAACATGTTTATTTATTACCATTTAAAAAGTGTCTTCATGAATATGAATGTATTGGCCTATATATATATTTTTTAATCTATTATTTTGTATATTTAATGTAATTAAAAAATATATATATATATTTATTACATTTTATTTATAATTGTTTTAAGTTAAATTTTGTTTATTCAATTATTAATTTACTTTACTTTATTTTAATTTTATTTAATTTCATTATTTGGTATTATTTAATTTTATTAAATTTTATTTAGCATCTACATGTCATGTTTTGTTTCTAAAATCCTCCATGCACATTATTAGAACAGTACCATATAATAATTGTAATTTTCCATATGGAATCCAGGGAGATTAGAATATTATAATTAGACTATTTGCATACTCTAAATGTTCTTTTTTTATGTTGAATTCTAATTATACAGAACCAAAACTTCTTTATTTTATTTAGATATTTGTTCACACTTTTTTTACACTTTTTATTTTTTATATATATATATATATATATATATATTTTTTTTTTTTTTAAAGTTTATTTATTTATTAATTTATTTGTTACATTTTATTTGATAAATTTTATTACATTCAGCATCTACATGTCTTCAAATCAGGCTCAGATATCGATCACGTATTTTATTTTATTTAAAAAAATCTCAATTAACCAGTTAATAAGTTGCTTTGGTTTTATTTTCTTTCTAAAATCCTCCATGCTTATTATAGAACAGTACCATATGGCATCCAGAGAGATTAGAATATTATAATTAGACTATTTGCATATTCTAAATGTTCTTTCTCTTCTGATGCGGAATTCTATTTAAACAGAACCAAAGCCTCGCGACACAAACACCGAAATCTCCTTCTCTCAGCGTCACTTTAATGCTACTATATGTTTGTGTTTATTGGCTGCCGTTGTTTTCATCAGTGTGATAAATCTGGCATGATGATCAGACCACCCAAACACAGCTCACTTTGACACAAAAGGTGCGACAGATCCATGATCCAGTCATCCATTAGCGGTGAAACACAAAGTCAAACAAATGAGCTCTGGACGTGCCGTTTACAATAGTCGCTCATTAACCGTAAGCCCATGTATGCTGCATTTAATGGCTCCGAGAATAAATACTTAATGCTTAAATCTGTGATGGGTGGGAGGAAAAATAAATGACACACTTGGCTCATTTTTGGGGTTTAAACCACACCTGCGCATTGCTCAGTAATGGAGTTTAATTATGAACAAATATGTAATTGGGGTGAAACAATAGTAAAAACTGTGCTTTGTTGAAGTCATACTAGATGATTATTCTTTGAAATTACAAATATGTGCAGAAAGGCGTATCTGGCGAATATTTTCACCTCCTTGACCCAGTTTTGGTTTAATCTGCCATTTAAAGGTTTTCAAAGTAACTACAAACAAGGCAAGTTTTGATGCAAAAGACAGAAGTAAGTTTTGAAGTAAATTTGTAAGCAAGTTGGAAAAGAAAGTTTGGAAAGTGTGTATTCAACTAAACTGTGATTTATTTGTGACTCAGGATCAATCAGAGTGACAAACAAGTCCAATTTTTGTTTATGAAAGTTTTTCATTTTTATTTGCGCACAGATTCAGAGTAACATCTCAAGAAAACACAGCATATATAGTAGTCGACATTTGAAATGGATCCAAACATTGTTTAAAATGGACAAAAATGGCTGTTGTTCAATAGTTTTAGGACAATTTTGATGAAAGGTTGTGATCCACCTCAAAAAGTGACTACAGTAGATCTGTGTTGTGTATATTGATGCATAACTAAACAAGTATGCAGTATACACTGTATAAAAAATGCTGGGTTCCACACAAATCCTTCATGTGGACAAATCCTTCCCAACACAACTTGATTAAGTTCATTCATTCATTTTCTTTTAGGCTTAGTCCCTTTGTTATTCTGGGGTCACCACAGCGGAATGAACCGCCAACTTATCCAGCATATGTTTTACGCAGCGGATGCCCTTCCAGCCGCAACCCATCACTGGGAAACACCCATGCACACTCATTCACACACATACACTATGGCCAATTTAGCTTACCCAATTCACCTATAGCGCATGTCTTTGGACTTGTGGGGGAAACCGGAGCACCCGGAGGAAAACCTACGCCAACACGGGGAGAACATGCAAACTCCACACATAAATACCAACTGACCCAGGCAAGGCTCTAACCAGCGACCTTCTTGCTGTGAGGTGACAGCGCTACCCACTGCGCCGCCCTTGATTAAGCTAACTTAATTTTTTATTTTTTTTACAAATTTAAGTGGATTGAACATAAAACAATTAAGTTTTCCCAAAAAAGTTTAAGAATTGTATTTGTTTCAACACATTTTTATAGCCTTATTCTAAAATACACTCAAATACACTCATGTTCTCCCCGTGTTGGCGTGGGTTTCCTCCGGGTGCTCCGGTTTCCCCCACAAGTCCAAAAACACTTGAGTGTAAAATAAATTAAGAGACTGCTACTGATGATATTTCTCTCATATTTATTCAAACATATTGTCATTTAGAGCATTTTTATATTCAAAATATTTTACAAATAACAAATAATAGCAAATGTTTTCATTTGCTATCATAAAAAATCAGGGTTATCCCACCAAATATTGATTTCTTAACTCTTCTCATGTGAAAACACTGGCATTGTGGTGTTCAAAAATTAATAAACAAGTATGAAATTATGGCATATATATTTACAGTGCTCAGCATATACGAATACACCCCTCCCAAATCTCTCTTTTAAATTAATATTTTTAATAGGATGCTATACAATATTATATTAGATTAGTCAGTACTGAAACCAAATCTGGAGCGAATCTAGCAAAATAACTTACAATAACGCTCCAAAAATGTATATGCCAGGGAAAAATATGAAATACAAATTTTAAAAAGAGGAAAAATCAAGGGAAACAAAAAAATCTATCAAATTTTGTTGAAATTGTCGTTTTTTTGTTGTTGTTTTTTGCAATATGTAGTTTTTAAATGTATTATCTTTCTATTTCTAAAGATGTTCAGTGACTAAAATATTATTTCAATAAACATATCCGTTTAATAAATCTGTTTTGTTCAAATGCACCACAATATATTTCCTGTATTCACCGAGAAATGGATGCACTGTATATATGCATGCACATATACTGTAATGCACAAGTGTGCCATAAATAATTTAAATATAATCTGAACTGTGAAAGATATTTTGCATTTAAAAAAAAAAGTGATATGTAAAAATATTTTAGCATTTGCATGTTAAAATAAATCGCCGTCACTAATCAAATAATACTGACACTGATTCCATATACATGAACTCAATAAATGCGATCTTTTTTCAGCAGCATCAAACGCTGTTTACTGATGTTCCGTTTGCTCGTATCACAGTTATTCAAGTTGGTTTCATAGTAATAATTTGCTTTAATCTGTGCACGTGAACTGAGCAGTGGGTGAGAACACGAGACAGTAGACGTATAATGAAAATGACACATAGTTATGAAGGGATGAAGCTGGACGGCTCACAAACAACTTACAAACAACTGCTGAATCAGTACTAATGTCACTTTAAGCAGAGAGGGAGGGACACACACGTCTTTACCCAACCCTCATATGAAACAATCTGCATTTTTACATCCCTTTTTCCTCGTGGGGACCAAAACAATGTACTGGAATTGCTATACTTGGTATACAACCTGGAATAAATGGTACACACACACACACACACACACATATTTGTTTTGGTGGTTTATGAGGAGCTGTTTTCCTCATGGGGACCAAAGAAATGTCCTGGTTTTGCTGTACTTGTGGGTACATTTGGTTTCAACAATGTAAGGAATACAAGGTACACACACACACTTGTTTTGGTGGTTTATGAGGACTCTCTATTGCCTCCATTCTAAAAATTTGTGTCTTTCTAAACCACCAAAACCAGTACACACACACACACACACACACACACACACACACACACATCTTTACCCAACCCTCGAATGAAACAATCTGCATTTTTACATCCCTTTTTCCCTTTTTTTGGTATTGCTATACTTGTGGGTACGTTTGCAATACAAGATAGACACACACACACACACACACACACACACACACACACACACACACACA
>CAIGQV010019186.1:4415600-4432943 GCA_903798115.1 Danio jaintianensis | reverse complement strand
AAATTCCAAGTATGGGACACCATACTTGGCTTCACTTCACTTCACTTCACATATATACAAACACACTCATGAATGCATTAGAATAGGATTTTTTATTTATTAGGTATGAGATTATATTTGTTGGGGATAAAACATTTATTAATGATCAAACTAAATAAAAAATATGGTTATTGCATCAAATAATGATTTCCTTGGTATTGTTTAGTCTAAAAATTAATATAAACTTGTGTCTTTTTTGGTATTTTATGCTCTAAATTACATTTTTGTTTCACATTTGAAAGGGATGTGACTAGTAGTTTACAGAATAAAACAAAAAATGAAACTATAAATTGGAAATCCAGAAAAAACAGGAGCACTCTTAATTGTTTTCTACATTTCTACCTATATATTCAAACATATCCAAATTCTTTAAAAGAGTGTTTCAAGCTTTGACGGGTAATGTCTCTAATGTTTATATGCTGAGTGCACTGATGTGTGTGTACTCCTCCTCCTCCACTGTTTTCTGTTTTGAGTGTTGACAGTAAGCTGTCAGTAAACAGTAGGTGAACAACAGAAAGCAATTTGTTCGACAGTGAAACCTTTTGAGCGTCATTAAAGTTACAGACAGACTCAGCCTGTGTAAGCGTGAGAATGAGGACTAAATAGGGCTGCACAATACTGGGAAAATACGCCATGTTGTTGAGTGATGCGATAAACTATATTTCTTATGACATAACTAACTTGCGAAAAGCTATATTTTTAGCAATTAAAAAATATTGTGTTACGATCATACAAAAACAGGTAATACACTGAAAACATGATTCATTGGATTTACAAAAAAAATGTAAGGTAAGTGGTTGTAAACAATTTATTTGGGCTGAATTTAAACAAACAAATTAAGTTGAACATTACTCAATTTAATTTTCTTGTTTAAATTCAGCCCATATCAATTCATTTAAAATCATTGTAGATATTTTCCTGAGCTAATTAAAAATGGTCAAGGTGTAAACATTTAAACTTTAAAACACAACAAATAACTGAAAACCTCAGCGGAAATTCTGATCTTTATTGTTTGTTGTCATTTTCCTCTCCTTCCTCCAGCATTAGTGTTTATTTTCAAGGATAGGCGGGGATGAAGATAGTAAATCTGATTGGTCAGATTTGGATAAACAGCCTATGCATGTAGCACATGCTTGCCACATAAAATAAATTTATTGCACTTGGATATTGCGTACACTATCGCGATAACGATACTTTTTCGGTATATTTTGCAGCCCTATAGGACTAAACAAGAAAACACACATGAGTCATTCTAATGCAAGACTTCCCTAAAATACCTGAGCCTTGGCAGTTCATTCATTCACTTTCCTTCAGCTTAGTCCCTGATTATCAGGGGTCGCCACAGCAGAATGAACCGCCAACTATTCCAGCATATGTTTTACACAGCGAATGCCCTTCCAGCCACAACCCAGTACTGGGAAACACCCATACACACTCACATTAACACACACACTCATACACTACGGCCAATTTAGTTTATTCAATTCACCTATAAATGCAAACGACTGTGGCTAAAAAAAACGATCACAAGGCATTGGTAACTTCCTGAAACCCCTACAATCCAAGGTGGTTGGAAATTGTATAAGACATTTATGTTATGGAAAAAGTTACATTTTCCCTTTGCCTTAAAATGAACGTATTCAGAAATATCTGGACCAAATGGACTGAATATGTAAGGTTACTTGATCCAGATTTTGTAGAAGCATAAAATAATTGCTACTTGGTTTTAATCTGCAAGGTACGCATTATTAACTTTTTTTTTTATAATTATTTTTTAGGGGGTTTTCAGCTTTAATTGGAAAGGACAGTGGAAGTTACAGACAGGAAAGTATTGGGAGCAGAGAGAGAGGTAGGGTCGGCAAAGAAATCTAGCCGGGAATCAAACTCGGGTCGCCGTGAGCACCACGGTGCTATATGTCGGTGCACTTAACCACTACGCTATTGACACCAACACACATTATCTAATTTAATAACCAGTAAGCTTTCTCTAACAGTCTCCTCTTCAGACTAAAAACAAATGTTTAATATCATTTAGTGCTATTTATGCTGGAATAGTTGGCAGTTCATTCTGCTGTGGCGACCTCTGAAATAGAGACTAAGCCGAAGGAAAATAAATGAATGAAAACGAAAAGGCAAACGATTGTTACTTAACCATCTTTCCTCTAAAAACTCACAACCCGAATAGCTTGAAATTCCAGAATTGTCACTCAGCTTTCCGCAATGTGTTTCTGGGAAGCAGGAATATGGCAGAGAGGTCAAAGGTCAGGCATTGTGAGGAAGCGCTCAAAACCACAGTGGACATTGCTGAGAATTTTACACAATTCTGCCTCCTCCCTGTATTGTCTATAAAGGAGACAAAGAGAGAAGTACCACTTTTATTTTCAGGAAGGAAGCACATCTGTGGAAGTGTAACAGAGACAGAAAAGAGGAATCTGTCAGGAACGCTTATATATAGATGCCCTTCGTTCACAAAACACGCACGCACACCCACGCATATGCCGTTTCTTCAAAACATCATCCTCCTAGGAATTACACAATTAAAATAACACAACAACTACTGTGATTACATCAGGGAGCTCTCTTTAAATCACCATACATGATCATCATCATCAGTGTTAGTTTAATTGTCACGTGGGATATGAAAAGAGAAAACAATGTGAATGGATAGTGTCAGAGTTGATGTGAAAAGTGATCTAATGTGTGTGTGTGTGCACACTATATATATATATATAATAGAATTGAATTATAATATAATACAATAAATATAATAAATATAGAATATAATATAATTATTAGTTAACTAGGCAAGTTATGGTAATAAGGCAAGTCATTGTATAACGATGGTTTGTTCTGTAGACAATCGAAAACAAATATTTCTTAAGGTGGCTAATAATATTGACCTTAAAATGTTTTTTAAAGAGTTAAAAACTGCTTTTATTCTAGCCGAAGTAAAACAAATAAGACTTTCTCCAGAAGGAAAAATATTATAGGAAATACTGTGAAAATTCCTTGCTCTTTTAATCATCGTTTGGAAAATGTTTAGAAAAGAAAAAAAAAATCACTGGAGAGCTAATAATTGTGACTTCAACTGTATATATGCAGCATGGAAAAAATGGAAAATTCTCAGTTTCTCTGAATTTACGATTTACATTTGCATATTTAAGTAAAACATAGTATTTGTTTTATTCTAGAAGGATATACTGATGACACTTCTTCCAAATTTGAGTTATCGTTTAGAGGATTTATTTTTCATAAAATAACAAAAATGTATCAGGAACTAAATTCTGTTAAAAGATCATCAAACAGAAAGATACACACCCCTATATAGATTTCTGGAGATTGCCAAATACGTCCCAGGAGCTGCATTTTTTTTTTTTTTTTTGCAGTTTCTGTTTTCACTAATCCACCAGAGGTTGCTGTATATGTTTTTTTTTAGATCTCAAATTTCTCTAGCGAGTGCTATTCGTGCCTGCTGTTCTCGCGTAAATCCACCAGAGGCCGCTGTCGACTGACTGACTGACCAACCGACCGATACACCCACCCACCTGCTTCCCTAAACCCAACCCATAATGTTTTCAAAAGCAACGATTGACCTGCCCACACACTTCCCTAAACCCAAGATAGTCTTTTCAAAAGCACCGATTGACCCGCCCACCCACTTCCCTAAACCCAACCCGTAGTGTTTTCAAAAGCACCGATTGACCTGACCACCCACTTCCCTAAACCCAACCCGTAGTGTTTTCAAAAGCACTGATTGACCCGCCCTCCTCCTTCCCTAAACCCAACAGATAGTCTTTTCAAAAGCATCGATTGACCTGATTTTTACCACATTCTCACCCTGTTATTTACTTGTTTATTTTATTTTTTGGCTTTTGTCTTACCTGCTTTCTGGAACCATTCTTCACCAGACTCGAACCCTGTTGTCGTGGTCAACTCCGCTCCATGTCACAAGTCCGCATAATTCGCGATCTTCAGAAATGTATATAGGGCTACGTTTTTGGAATGAGCCTATATTGATAAATACAGCTTGAAAAACTAAATTTAATTCTCAGTTTCTCTGAATTTATGATTTACACTTGCATATTTAAGTAAAACCTAATATTTGTTTTATTCTAGAAGGATATACTGATGACGTTTCTTCCTAATTTAAGTTACAAATCATTTAGAGCATTTATTTTTCATAAAATAACGTAGCAGGAAATAAATTCTGTTTTAAAAGATCATCAAATAGAAAGATTTGTTATGTGTTCAAATAAATTTCTGATTTATAGATTTATAGATGTTATATTGATTAGATTAGATTTATAGATATATTGATTTAAAGATTCAATGGTTTTAAAATGCTTTACACGATGAACTCACATACTCCATATTCACATTTGAGATTGTATATCACTTAGCTTATTGCATGTCTGTCTTGAAAAATTAATGAGTATTAATAATAAAGAGTTGTTGTTTTATTATTATTATTGTTACTGTGTAGTTGCACTCCATGGGCATAACTGAAGCTGATGCGAATCAAACTCTGCATTTTATTGATGTGGTCATGCCAGACCTCGCAGTGCCACATAGACACTCGATGTTGATTCACAACTTCAAAGCAAGCCGCACAACAGCCATAGAGAAAAAGGCTACGAAATTCCCCACTGCTGCGTGTAAAGAGTCAGACGTCTAATGGCTTGTTGTGTCTAATGCAATCTGATAGACAGTTACAGTCTGTTTACTCGACAGCACTGATAAGAGCCGTCCAGCTCTCAGACTTTAAAAGCGAGACTGTAGTTAATTGCGTATTGATAAGACTGACTGAGACAGCACAGGAAAGCCAACGGATGTGTGTTTGTGTCCCATATATAAATCTGAGCTATGGAAATATATGCTAATGACATATATTACATACAAGTTCATATTTAGATTTAAGTATATGTCATATGCAACATATATTTCAAGCTATTGCAAAATTGTCCATTTACGTATACTGTATATGTTTTCAACCATTGGAGTTGCATTTATGTACATATGTTCAAATATATTAGGTAAAAGTACATATATGTTCATACTGAATATGGTCATATATTAAACCATAAGATTATAGGTAACACATTTGAACATATATGTAAAATGGTTGGAAATATATATGTAAACAAACATTTTGTGCAATATTTTGAAATATGTTACATATACAGTATGATATATTTTATATATATATATGAAACCCAAATATAAACTTGTATGCACTGTAAAAAAATAAGTAGTTTAAAACCAACAGCAAACGTCATTTTTTAAATGTCATATATGTATTTTGCATATATTGTCATATAGGCCTATTAGATTTCTATATGGTGTGTGTGTCTGTGTGTGTGAGAGACAGAGAGAGAAAGCAAATATTTGGCTGAAATTGAAGCTGCGAGTTTCTTGAAGTAATTGCTGACTGACTGACAGACAGACAGATGGGTACACAAAGAGTCAGCGTTGTTCGAGGTTGTTTGCAGACTAACAGGTGTAGTTTCGACTAGACACCTTGCACACTGTCTAGTCTGCAGTTAAACACGACAGTGGAGGGAAAGTGTAATGCTGAAGTCCACATACTGCTCAAAGACACACCCAGGGCCACAGACGCACATACATCCACCAAAAAACACCAATAATGCTAACAATTAGACTCCCCAGATCATCCAAACGCATACACAAACATTGGTATTCGTGCATGTAAACAGTACAATTATAGAAATGAAGAAGTGGTAGTGTTTCTGTGTGAAAACAGAGATATGGGCAAGATGTTTACTTGCACGAAAACCACTCTTAAATCGCTGTGTGGAAACGATGATGTCGTGTTTGTGTAGGATTATGTCTGTTGCTGCTTTATAATGGCTAGTTTGGCTAGCAACAACACCACACAGACTGAAGTCAACAGTGGAAAAACTCATATTTCCGTTGAAACAAAAGGGGGGTTTGAGAGACCTTCACTCAGGTCTTTCCTCACTAATGAAACTAATGTTTTCTAAAGCAGAAAAACCACATGCTGGCTTATGGGTAATTCTCACAGCGCTCACATGCGCCATGTAACCCATCAGGTATGTGGCTGTTTGGTGTGACTGAACCAATGCAGCTCTGTGGTGAGCAAATGTAGTAATTTAGTCATTTTCCCCATTCATTTTCGTCTGCTGGGCACAGTGGGCCATTTTTCTATTTTAGTTTTTAACAAGAGGATACATTATCATCACTGCTGTGTTGTTTATAGACGTATGTTACCGATTAAATACGTAGTAGTAAAGAACAGATACATTTCAATAGGCGTAGTAGTATGCTAATGATTCATTAGCAATTACTCAAATCGTTCTGAGGATTCACTTGTGGGATTCACTGACCTTTCATAACATTCAAAACTCTGTTTTCATTTGTTTCTCTTAGATGAAACGTTTTTTTGCACTTTAAAACCTAATATTAATAAAAAACAGGTGATTTTTCAATCGAATTTTAATGTCACAGGGAAGCGCATTATCTTGGCTCAGCAGCGCGCCCTTGTGGCAAGTGAACAAATAGCCGCGTTTATATTGGCCTCAGATTAATAAATCAGCTCAATATATCGCGAAGATATTTCTTAACATGGCTGTCAGTGAAATTTAATCTAATTCACAATAGGAATGTTTTAAGACCACAAAAAGTTGTTTGAAACGTTGTCTCTGGTACTTAATGTACTCATCTCTAAGAGCTTTTACTCATTTGAAAACAATCATTGACTCATTCGGTTAATTGTTCATTTAGTTCTGGTCAAAATAAGGGGTTCTCGTATGACAGCTGCCAACTGTGTGTGCTAGATGCAGAATTGGGCTTCTGATAATGTGAAAACTCGATTTACCTAGCAACGAGTTGTGTTTGTTGTCCAACAGAGCTGAATATTAATTTTTGCTAATGATTATTTTGTCATGCAAAAATTTGGACGATCATTATCCTCTCAGAATAGACTGAATGAAGTGTCTACACAAGTCCCAGATACAACCAGTTCCAAGAAATGTGTCTGTAAACCTCACCTCATTTCCCCTTCATGTGATACACGCACATACACAAACATTCAAAACACAGTGTGCAGTGTGTGGTTTGTGGTCAGTTGATAAATAAATGCACTGCAGCCTTCGGATGAGCAAGGGGAGAGTTGCACACGCCTAACACATATTGACACGAAAAACACATTCCTAAGAACACCCAGTTTTTGTTCTCATCTCTCCGGTGTGGTTCTGAGAATTGACAGATCAGCCACAAACATGCATTATAGCTTTCACATGGCCTACACACGCTCACCACCACTAATACAGAACATTTGACCACAGAAGGCCACTTTCCTGCTGTGCAAATTTACTCTGAAAAGTGTTTTAATACCTTTAGGCCCAGTATGCATTAAAATATGTTTACTTTGTGCAGTATATTTTGTGACCCTACATGGTAAAAAATGCTGACTTGTATTAACCCAATGTTGAGTCAAATATGGACAAACCCAACATTGGTTTAATTATTTACATTAAATTTAAATATTTAACCCAACTGTTGGGTTCGTCCATATTTGACATTGGTTGTTAATACAACCCAACATTTTTGCAGAAAATCTTCTTCATTCATTCATTCATTCATTTTCTTTTCGACTTAGTCCCTTCATTAATCAGGGGTCGCCACAGCGGAATGAACCGCCAACTTATCCAGCATATGTTTTACGCAGCGGATACTCTTCCAGCTGCAACCCAGCACTGGGAAACACCCATACACTCTCATTCACACTCATACACTACGGACAATTTAGCTTGCCCAATTCACCTATAGCGCATGTCTTTGGACTTGTGGGGGAAACCGGAGCACCCGGGGGAAACCCACGCCAACACGGGGAGAACATGCAAACACAGAAATGCCAACTGACCCAGCCGAGGCTTAAACCAGCGACCTTCTTGCTGTGAGGCGACAGCGTTACCCTCTGTGCCACCACGCCACCCCTGTTAAAGAACTGTTATTTTATGTGAAACTGTTAGTGTATGTGTGTTTTTCATGAGCACATGCATGTATTTGTGTTGTGGTGTGTGTGTATGTGCTCTGGTCAGCATCTCTTCTCTTCTGTTCTCTAAATCCTCCTCTGTGTTTTTGCTCTATGCTGCACAATACTGGCTCCAGTTGCCCTGCTGGGTGACAGACACATAAAAACATCTTTTTACTCAGTTAATGTGCTCAGAACACTAGAGAAGAGAACAGTGTGGTGAGTAAATATAAATATTTGTATTAATTAATATCAGCTACAAATTATTACATTTGATATTATAACTGTCTGTGTGCAATTTAGTCTTATATGACACAACAAAAATTTGCACAGTCCAAAGCCGTTCACATTTGCTAGAGACAGAGAATAGAGTCCAGTTTTGTTATACTTTCTTGTTTTGTGAGAATGTACATGGCAGATCATACAAAATGGATATAGATGGGGAGAACTTTGGGCCCAAAGATACACCCTTTACAGACACTAAGTGATTGTTTTGAATAGGTCTAAATGTCAGTGGCTGTGTTACAAATCCTGCTCTCATAGGTTGGAATAAATACTTGTGTAAGAGCTAAAAATGGATGTTCAATATAGTATGAATGTGATTTTAAAATGGATTTACTACATTTGCAAAGTCATCATAATCATGTGCCTGACCAGCATCATTTATGTTGCTTCAATGCCACTAACAAATCCACTTTAATGGCCTCATGGTATAATAAAGTGTCCATTGCATACACACTTCAAATTCTCGTAGTCACCTTTTTGTGTACTTTTTTGTGTACTCTTGGGAGTAGCATAAACTTTTCTCACCATATGTGACCCTGAACCACAAAACCAGTCTTAAGTTACATGGGTATATTTGTAGGAAAAGCAAACAATATATTATATGAGTCAAAATGACTGATTTTCATTTTATGGGAAAAATCATTATAATGTTAAGTAAAGATCATGTTGCACGGAGACATTTGATATTCTGTAATTAGGCTATATGAAAACTTTAAAGATGTCTTAAGAATTGCTAAGAACATAACCCCTTCAGACCCAAATTATGTTCCAAGTTTCAGAAAACTGTAAAAGTATGTTTTCACAGTCCTTGAGGCTCCTATAAATGAGACCAAATTATAATAATAAAAATTCAACACCCTTTATATATTTTTTGTCCATTTCAATGAACATCAGGTCAGAACAGTTGTGCTTCCCAAATATTATACTAACATAAAATACAAAAAACATACATGATTGCTGGTATAATCTTGAAATGTATTTTCAGAATCACAAACATTACCATTGTAACATTTTTACTTTAATTTTGAGGTTTTTGTTGTATAGATTGCACCTTGTAATCCCTCTTTTTTACGTACAATCTATGAAATATTGGCAAACATATCAATAAATCTGAATAAAAACATTTTAAATGTGGCTTACGTCTGTGTCTGGAGTGAAGTGATGCCATGCTGCTTTTCAGTGTAGTAGATTTTTTTTTCTAATTACAACATGCCGAGCCTTACTGCCATTTGATTGGATGACAATTGGGTTTAATGTGGACAACTTTATAGGTGCCTCTTTTGAACCCTTTACCAACTTTATCTCGGCCAAAATATTGTCCTAACAATCCATACATCAATGAGAAGCTTATTTATTCTGCTTTCAGATTATATGATCTCAATTTCAGAAATTGTACCATTTTGACTGGTTTTTGTGGTTCTGGCTCACAAGTAGAATTTCTTTGCCTATAATAAATAGTGAAGTAGTTTTTTGTTGACCTTTTTGTTTGCCATTGGAGTGACTGCATTGTTTATATTGTAGGCCATTGGCTCCACCTCGAGGCGTTATCCGTAACTGCAATAGAAAAGTAGACAATGCCGTCCAAAATGAGTTCAAGGAAACTCGAGTGAGTTGCATTAATGGATAAAAACTTTTAAGAAATTCAGACATGAATAAAAGAGCGCATTTCTTTTTCTAGTTCCCAGAGGCCAATATTGGATGTCAGCAGGCATCGCATGGACGACGATTATTTGACAGATGCATGGCACAGTATGGTCAGTGCCTGTCTGGTGTGCATGTGTGTAAAAAAAATAATAATAAAATAAATAAAAAAAAATATATATATATATTCGTGTCATTCATAGATCACAGCCTTCAAGCAGATGTCAGAGAATGAAGTGAGAGGATCCAGTCAGCCCCAGTCATTCCTGGCTCAACAGAGACTGTCTGCTACACTCAGAAGGCTCCAAACTAATATAAAACGATGAATTTGTTCAAAATCTGGAGTCATATTGTACATAGCGCGCTGGTGAGACACGTAGTCATGGGCTCCACCTGCTGGATTCTGAATGTATTTGCATGCACATATTAGTTTTATCCTGTAGTATTTTTTTTTTAAAAGCCGTCGATGCAGAAATACTAGTTTATTTGGTTTTTGTGTTATTTTTATATATAGTTTTTCTAACCAGTCTGGATTTATTAAATGTAAATAAAAACGTACAAGACCTCGGACCACTTGTTTACTCATATCTTCATATTTTACTTAGCCCAAATTCAGTAAATTTAAGTACATGTCAGAAAGTAACTCATTTCCTTCGGCTTAGTCCCTTTATTCATCAGGGGTCGCCATAGCGGATTAAACCGCCAACGTATCCAGCATATGTTTTACGCAGCGGATGCCCTTCCAGCTCTATGGGAAACACCCATACACTCTCACATGCACACACATACACTACGGACAATTTAGCTTACCCAATTCAAAATAACACTTTGCCAGATAATATTTATCATTTCTGGTATTATTTTAGGAACATAATTATTCACATTTTAGTCTTCTATAAACATGTTTACAGTATAGCCTATGCGAGTAGTTTAGCTATTTTATTTTATTTTACAATTTTCATATATTTCTCTTAAAGTGGCACGTTTACATTTGGATATTTGTTTATGTTGAATTATCTGTTATAAACGTGATCCTCTAATTTAGCTTCATCTTTTTCATCGTCGAAATAAGCCTTTGTTGCTCTTTGTTTGCTTGTTTCCTTGGGAAAGTGTTTTCCTGAAGGTAGGAAACACTTCACACCTGAGCTCAACATCTGACTGATTGAACTTCAGGTGAGAAAAGCCTTCAGTACCGTGAGAAAGACACCTTGTGCAGCCATAATGCATTAGTGATTATTTTGTATAATCGTTTTCATCGTGAAATTAAGATCATTTTATAACCTTAACATTAAGGCTATTGTTTTACTGTAGAAACAGTCTAACTCTTGTCTTGGTAATTGGAGCTATATGTTGTTTTTTTCTTGAGTAACTCAAGTTAAAATTGCTGAATAGAAATAATTAGTTTATTGGTCATTCTATGTGCTTTTTCTTGTGTAAATAAAAAATGCTTTGTGCTTCGATTAAAATTTAAGCTACTGAAAGTGTAAAAATCGAGTTAAAAATATTAGGCTAAATAAAGGACAAAAATCTATTTCCCACGACGTGGTTAAGAGGAGATGAAAGGTGCACTTGTCACTGCCTCACGAAACCTCACCTGTCACTGACATCCATTATTTGACTCTTCCTGTGTCTTAACATGATTCAAACAGCGATATTCACCCCATAATAAAACAATGATGACCATGAAAGCACCCGTTGAGTATATAATGCTCAGCTCTGGGTCCATGTCTACAACGACAACAAGGTGACCGTACGAAACCTTGAACCGCAAGAATATTCAACAAATAATTGACTAAATTTTTAGAGAGTTTTTTAGAGAGAAAGAGATTCGCGATTTTTTCCGAAATTAAATAATTTAGCAAAAATGACTTTTCAGGTCGGCTTTTTTGTGCTGTTGTCAGTCACTTTAATTGGCGCTTTCCCGCGCAACGCATTTCAGCGGGAATTTCACCGACACGTGGCGAAAGATTTTGAATCTTCCGGGAATGGACCAGACGAACCTGTTCGGGGATCTGTCAGAGTTGTCAAACTAAACCCTCATTTTCTGCGCCGGGCTGCAGTTAGTCATGTGCCGTCCAGAAATTCACCAAGTCGAGGCGCGTTTCCCGCGTTCTTGGCCCTCGGACGTCCGGGTCCCGCAGTCCTGACCCACAGCAAACCTGCGCCTCAGGTGAGCAGCAGTGCAGACAGGAGGAAACAAGGGCTCGAGATGTGGAAGAAAGTAATGCACAAAAGCGAGCGAAGCAAAGAGGCAGTGGCTCTGCGCATCAATCCCAAAGACATGAACAAACAGAGCTGTGCCGCAGTTCCCTTCACACAGGTATGAGTAGGCTATATATATATATATATATATATGTTCAAAAGAGGTTTTGGTCAACAATGCCAGATATATTTTATTTCTTTTAATTCTAAAAAAAAAAAAAAAAAGGCTAACTAATATAGGCTATGGGGCGACGCGGTGGCGCAGTGGGTAGCACGTTCGCCTCACAGCAAGAAGGTCGCTGGTTCGAGCCTCGGCTGGGTCAGTTGGCATTTCTGTGTGGAGTTTGCATGTTCTCCCCGTGTTCGCGTGGGTTTCCTCCGGGTGCTCCGGTTTCCCCCACAAGTCCAAAGACATGCGGTATAGGTAAATTGGGTAAACTAAAAAATTGTCCGTAGTGTATGTGTGTGAATGGGTGTGTATGGATGTTTCCCAGAGATGGGTTGCGGCTGGAAGGGCATCCGCTGCGTAAAACATATGCTGGATAAGTTGGCGGTTCATCCCGCTGTGGCGACCCCAGATTAATAAAGGGACTAAGCCGAAAAGAAAATGAATGAATGAATGAATATAGGCTATATGACATCTGAATATCATAAACAATATAAATGTAATGTATAACTAATAATACAGCTTATTTAGGCTAATGTTAGGCCTACATAATATTTTCTATTATAAAAGTAATAGCCTATGTTAATATATTAATGTATATCATATAACTGTTAATGTATTAACACTACTATCTAACCAATGGAGCACATCGCGTCAAAAATGAAAAAACCCAACATTGGGTTTTATTTTATTTCAGTTTTAAATTACACTTTTTAACCCAATGGTTGGCTGTGTCTATAGCCTATTTGACCCAACGCAACACGTTATTTATTTACTGTATTGGTCACGTTTTTCGATAAAAAAAAAATATTAACCTACTGAATTGCTGTCCTAAATGCAATTGCATTAAAATCAAACTACTGCCCTTAAATAAAAATTAAAATGGATCAAATCGAAAATTTGAGGGGGAAAAAAACAAATGTATTTTGAATGATCGAGTTAGTAGATGATCATTATTAACCAGATGGAAGCATCCATGAGCAAGGCATTGTTGAAACATAATGACGGCATTTTATATTGTGACCAAAAGGAAAATAATTTATAAACAATTTAAACACAGTAAATAAGCCAAAAACATGATAGGCAACAATAAGAATGATAATTTAACTGATCTCGCTTTACAGTCCATTTTTTAAGAATATTTTTTAGACTAAAATAATTCAATTTCTCTTGACATCACAATTACTTTAATGCCTATTTTTTATATTACCTCTTTTTATATTACCGCTTGTGTTGAATATGCCCTTTTTTCTTCTGTTGACAGCGCATAACGGAGGAGGGCTGTGAGACGGTGACCGTTCACAATAATCTCTGCTACGGTCAGTGCAGCTCTATGTTCGTGCCCTTCAGCGGAGACTCTCACGGACAGCAGAAAGCGCAGTGCACGCGCTGCGGCCCCTCCAGAGCGCGCTCCGTGCTCGTGCACCTGCGCTGCGGGTCCGAGGTGCGAGAGAGGCGCGTCCTGATCGTTGAGGAGTGCAAGTGTGAAACCAGCAGCGAAGAGGCCAAAGTTCAGAACACAGAAATGTTTAATTTATAACAGACATTTTAAAGTTAAAAAAAAAAAAATCGTAAACACATTTCTAATATTTAACTACAGAATTAGGCTACTTTAAACAAAAGAACGCACATCAGTGGAAAAGTTCTCAACCAGGGTGCGTGACAAAAATATATAGCCTATGCAATGATGGTAACGATGAGCCTTTAAAAATTAAAATAGAAAAAGTCTGCACATGCACCTCAGCTGCACTCTCTTAATTACAAACTCTCTAAAAACGCAGTAGCTAATATTTAAGTTCACTAAGTGTGTGTGTGTGTGTGTGTGTGTGTGTGTGTGTGTGTGTGTGTGTGTGTGTGTGTGTGTGTGTGTGTGTGTGTGTGTGTGTGTGTGTGTGTGTGAGAGTAATAGTCACATCTACTGGCTAAATGTGGGGCATTTGTTCGTCTTATAAGTGACCGAAATATGATTTGGTTAAGAATGTTAAACGAGTTCCTGTGCATACAGGAAACGTTTCTGTTAATTGCCGTCTGAAATTCAGAGGTATCTTTGTGTTAAATTTATTGACAGTGTTACAGAGTTTAGTTTTTTTAAACCACACAGTAATGTCTTATTTAAATGTCCTTCTGTCTTCTTGTGTTGATATGTATGCATGTCTGTATGCATGTACCCTGAGCTCCTGAAAACCCACAAAGAATGATTTGTGTTTGCGCACACTTGGGCGAATAAAGCTCATTCTGATTCTGATGTCCGGGTGTCATTTCATAGATCGCCACTACATGTCGCTTTTTGTCTAAAAAAAACATTTCAGCTTTGATTTTTATTTTATGTGGTTTTTATTTATTATTTATTCATTAACGTGTGTATTTAATTTCTAGGCTATTTTGTTGAGATGCATTTGAGTCAGCCTGTTGAGAATAGCATTGCAGGTTTTCAGTTATATTGTGCAATCCAACAAATAGGAAGTGGTGCACTATGATTTAAATTACATGACAAGACGTGAAATAGATCATGTGAAAGAAAACATATCAGCCTGGTTATCTTTTTGCTTAAATGCTTTTCTGTTTACACTTCTTTATCCAAAAGTCATTACAGCCTACACTACCATAAATAATAGTACAAAAGCATCATTGGGGCAGTGTCTTTTCAAGTACTACATGTTTGCACCCAATTTGGTACAAATAATGATATGTAGCCTATACTTTAAAGGTAGCCCACATATAGTACCTGTAGGCCTATAACGTTTTGAAAAGGTAGGCTACCACCCCAGTGACAGTTTTTGTACCTTTATTACTGTGTAGGAACATATTGACCAAATACCAAATAAGCAAAGCCTGATTTTCTGCTTTAATTAGACTATCGTTTAGCATCAAAATACACTCCAAGTGTAGTTAGACCCCGTTGCTGTCACTCTCACTCTAATCACTCTTTTCAATACTGTGGGAATCCTCGTGTCGCCTATAGGACAGCTGCACTTCAGCGCTGAACGTGTGTGAGAAAAATAAAAGTTGTATTCATCGATTTTCTGGCACCTGGTTGGGAAAAAAAGGTCGAGTTTACTCATCCTATGCGAAAAATCGCCTGAGGGAAAAACAAGGGGGTGCTTTACATCGCCTTGGCAGTCTGTCAAAATGGCTTCTTAAATGCAATGTGCAATGCGCGCGAGATGCTTTAAAGGGACAGTTCATTAAAAAAATTACATTTCCTTACCATTTACTTTCACTCCAGTTGTTTCAACGTCTTTCTTCTGTTGAACAAAACAATATATATGAAAGAATTATGCGGGAAAAACAGCCATTTACTTTCATATAGGAACAAGAATACAATGGAAGTGAATGGCCAGCATTCGTCAGAATATCTTTGTGTTAAAGAGAAAAAAACAACCTTAAACATGTTTGGGACACATGAAGGATGAGTAAATGATGACTAGACTTTTCATTTTTGGATGAACTACCCTTTTAAAAATGACTCCTCGCGTGTGGTGTGCATTTTACAAGCAGTTCTCTTCAGTGCAGTGGCTAATTAGGTGAATTTAAGCGAGTTAATCATTTATTTAAAACCAAAGTGGGTCCTCGCGCAACAGATGTGCATCTTTTTATATAAGTTTCAAAACGCTTTAGCGGCATTGAGTGCGCAGTTGCCATGGGCAACACTGCAAAAGGGCGGGGGATTTTTTTCTTATTTGGGCCCACGCTTCACCTCGTGCCAAGAAGCAGAGCTTTGGGAAATCTAACCAGCGTCAGTAAGCTCGTTAAAGGTACACGGTGACAACAAAGTATTTGTGTAAGGTTGAGCAAGCAAAGATAGATGGAAAACACGCCAGAGAAATAACATTAAAACTGCATTAGACGAAAGTGGTAGCAAGAATGCAGAAATGGTTCGCTGGTTAGGCTAGTGGATGATATTGCAACGGCCTATAGGTGCGATAGGCAACTAGAGAAATGTTTTTTAAAGCCAGGATTTGTTTGTATGCATAATAGTAGCCTATGTCTGCGTGGATGCAAAAACTAGTGGCCTATAACTTGTCACTCAGCCCATCTTATTATGTTTGTTAAGCCTGGTTTAATATGCAATCGCCTCACACATGCCCAGCACTGCATATCTCCTGAGAGTGGACCAGTTGGACCTTTGCATATTGAACCTTTTTAATAATGTGGCACTGATTGAGGCCTTTGAAATGCGGACTTGGTTCTGAAGCTGGTCCATGGGTGGGTGGCGGATTGGTTGGACCTGACAGCTCTAAGCATGGAGATAGGGGCCGCGTTCCTGCATGCCTCAGGGTCTTTAGTGTGAAATGCCAGGGTAAACTTAGAGATAGTGCAGTTGCAATGACATGGATGTGGCGCGGGTGCCCAGGAGCAGCTGGGCAAGGTTGGCACATGATTGCCATTGGGAGTTGGTGCCACACGGCAATGCCAGCTTCCAGTGCTTCAGTTTCATCCTACAATTCTCCATCACAATTGTACATCGAGTTCACTTCTAGCCTGCAATATCTTGGAAACCCAAAGCAGATGTATATAAGAGCATGCTGCCAGCCAATGTGTGTCTGATTTAAAAGAAAAAAATGTGCTTCTGGATACCAGGTCTTTTCCCCACCCCGCACTATTTCCATATTGTGGAGCGATTTTGTTCTTTTTAGGCCTTTATTCTTTAATTTATTACACATTTCCAAACAGAGTGTGCTAGCAAGTCTGCAGTTTAAAAGCTATCAAGCAAAACTGACCCTGCATGCTATTAGAATAAAATGGCAAAATGAGAACAGTGATTATTTACGTGCCTCCATGCGGTTCCAGTGGCATTTTTTATTTTTTCATTTGAATAAAACTGGAAATAAAATCTGTCAAGCTTCCAAAAATACACAAAACACTATAAAAGTAATTAGTGCATGTGACTTGCATTGTTTATATTACATGTTTTCTAAAGCCAAATGTAGGATATTAAGACTGCAAGACAAAGCATGTTTATTTAAACGACACATTTCACACCTTTTTTTTTTTT
>CAIGQV010019186.1:4382585-4395473 GCA_903798115.1 Danio jaintianensis | reverse complement strand
TCTGTCTGTCTGTCTGTCTGTCTGTCTGTCTGTCTGTCTGTCTGTCTGTCTGTCTATCTATCTATCTATCTATCGTTCCATCGTAAACAAACCTTGCACACTGGGGTTTATTTTTACTATGCGTATGAATTAATCCATTACGAAAAAAACGCAAAACATTTTGGAGTCAGTTTAAGCAGTGATACTTTGTTCTCCTCTCTTCTCCAAAGTAGAAAAAGAAAGAGGAATAGGCTGCATATTGTGTTCATCCAATACTGCATAGAGAGTAAGGAGAGTTCAGCTCACTATCAAAGAGCTGCGCTGGATTATCCCTAAATACAAAGTTTATTTCAGGAAATCAGTGGAATTTTGATACATTGCTTGTGATACTTCACACATTCACGTACGTAAACAAATCCTGAGCAAAGACTGGCAGTACCTATAGACATTATAATAGATGGTGGCCACGTTGAGTCGAAGCAACGAACCGAAAGCAGACCATGCTTTCTATTATAATGTCTATGGGCAGTACGTCAAAAGTATGGACACACACCAAGCAGCAGCAGCAGGGCAGAGGTGCGCCAGTCACTGAATCCAGCAGATAGGGGTTCTCAACTGTCCGCCACATTCTGTCTTTATTTTATGCACTGTGTTTGTCATAAAGTTATCTGTAGCTCAAGTGACGGCATTCTGTATTTAGCTTTTCGCTTGTACGGTGGCTCTAAACTGTCAAAACACCTCTCAAAGCGCTTTTTCGGATGCGAAAAGTGGAAAAAATCGAACCTGGTTAAAATTTTTTTATGACGGAGGAAAGTTTCGAAGGCAGTGTGTCAATACGACTCACACAACGTGAGGTGTGAAAATTACGGACGAAAATTTCGGATTCAGTGTGCTATAACCTTTATTCTGTGGACTATTCCACGCCCCTAAACATGATGTGGCACAAAACAAAAGGTGATTGGTTGTTAACCTGTCAGTCAAATGGCATAGTGGGCGGTCCTTGACTATTCAAAGCCGCCAAAGTTCCCAGGCCTTCAGCTGTCAGTCAGAGGTCTGGCTATGCGAGACTTTCTTTTCCCCAACATTCTTCTGAATATCTTCTTTTGTGTTTAACAGAAAAAAAGCCATTTTTTTAAATCTTGAGCTTTGCAAAACTCTATAAAGTAAAACTGATGGTTGCAATTTTTTATTAGTAATTACTGATTATAACAGCATATATATAACAATATATAACATGTATTTTGATCCTTTGGGGACATTTGTTTGGTCCCCATGAGGAAAACAGCTCATAAATCACACAAAATGAAGTATTTTAAGTAATATAAACATTTATTTTGTTATGGTGGCACAGTGGCTCAGTGGTTATCACTGTCACCTCACAGCAAGAAGGTCGCTGGTTCGAGTCCCGGCTGGGTCAGTTGGCATTTCTGTGTGGAGTTTGCATGTTCTCCCCGTGTTGGCGTGGGTTTCCTCCGGGTGCTCCGGTTTCCCCCACAGTCCAAACACATGCACTATAGGTGAATTGAATAAGCTAGTAGTGTATGAGTGTGTGTGTGAATGAGTGTGTATGGGTGTTTCCCAGTACTGGGTTGTGGCTGGAAGGGCATCCGCTGCGTAAAACATATGCCGAAATAGTTGGCGGTTCATTCTGCTGTGGTGACCCCTGATAAATAAGGGACTAAGCTGAAGGAAAATGAATGAATGAATCTTGTTTCCTGTGAGGGGTAGGAGGATAGAAAATACAGTTTGTACAGTATAAAAATCATCACTTCTATGGGAAGTCCCCATAAATATAGCTGTACTAGTGTGTGTGTGTGCATATGTGTGTGAGTGTGTGTGAAGCGGGCCACATGTAGAGATCTATTCACTAATCCCCACTGTCCTCTGCATCTGCACACACACACTCAGTGTGCTATCTGGGGCAGCAGAAGGTCTGGGCATGAGTTTTGCACTGTTGGCATCACAGCCTGGGCACTGGCACTCATGAGACTGAGAGAGAGCTGGGTGCGCAGTGTGTGTGTGTGTGTGTCTCAGTATACTAATGAAATGAAGAAAAATATCAATATAGATATACTACGCAACACTAAAGCACTGTTTATAACACAAGTGAATGGGAAGAGAGAAAGACATTGACGAGGAGGAGTAATTGATTGGCTGGTTGAGGGATGCTAATAAAACAGCACTCGTTTGTGTCACAGTTGTAGTGATTTTGGTAATCTCTCGCTGTCTGAGAGGGCAGATGCCCAGGTCATCCCGCAACAGCTGGCTCTCCATGTGCTGTGACCAAGTGTTGGAGAGTCTGTCTCTCTGTGTGTGTGTGTGTGGTTTCGGCAAGTCATCATAAATATTCATTGTTTCAGTGAAATTTTATTGCCAAATGATTCCCACTAATGCCAAAGAATTAACTCTTCGTCACTTTTGTCCTCATGCTCTCTCTCTCTCTCTCTGTGGCCCTTTTTGTCTTTCTATTCGAACAAAGGTTTTTTTTCTGCGTGCCTATAAAAGATTAACGATACGAACATATATTTATGCATGCCCTTTAAAATCGAAGAACGAATATTTTAATGCACATATTTTTAATTTGTTCCTGTAAGTGTTACTTTGTGATTGTTTATTTGTTCATTTATGCTTATTTTACTAGATCAACGAAATAAGATATGTTAATATACTGTCCACCCGACGCACAACTCTTTAGACTGCAAAAACGGCTTTTTTTACTTAGATTTAGATGTTTTTTTTGTCTTGTTTCTAGTCCAAATATCTGTTTTAAGGGAAAAACTCACTTAATTTTAGCATATTATTTTTTTAAAACAAGACAATATTTTTTGCTTGTCTAGAAAATGCTTCTTGATTTAAGAATTTTTAGATATTTGGACTAGAAACTGGACAAAAAATAGTTTGAAATAAGTAAGAAAAGCATTTTTTTTTTTAACGTTTCTCATTTTTAATGTATTGTAGTAATAATGTGTTTAATTTTTTTGTAAAGCTGCTATGGAACAATGATATTTATTGCGCTATACAAATAATCTTGAATTTAATGAATTAAATATAAATATTAATTATTTGTACGGTTAGGGTCTCAACCAATATTAATGCACATTTGATACACACTGTAAAAAATGCTGGGTTCCACACTATCGATTTGTGTACGGACAACATGAAGGAATTAAGTTAGCTTATTAGTTTTTACAGATTTAAGTGGACTGAACATAAAACAATTAAGTTGTCCCCCAAAAAAACATAAGAACAAATTTATGTATGTTTTCATATGCATGTATATGTTTTTATGCACACATTTTTCATTTATTCCTGCAAGTGTTACTTTGTGATTGTTTATTTGTTCATTTATGCTTATATTTTACTAGATAAGTGTAAAGAAGGGCATATGTTAATATACTGTCCACACGCACAACTCTTTAGACTGCAAAAAATGCTTTTTTTTCTTACTTAGATTTAGATGTTTTTGTGTCTTGATTCTAGTCCAAATATCTGTTTTAAGAGAAAAACTCATTTAATTTTGGCATATTGTTTTTTTTAAATAAGACAATATTTTTTGCTTGTCTAGAAAATGCTTCTTGATTTTTTTAATTATTATTATTTTTGATATTTGGACTAAAAACTGGACAAAAATGGCATTTTTTGCATTGTAACTCTTCTCATTTTTAATGTAATGTAGTAATAACGTGCACTTTTTGTAAAGCTGCTTTGGAACAATGATAATTAATGTGCTATACAAATAATCTTGAATTTAAATATGAATTTATTTATACGGTTATGGTTTCAACTAATATTAATGTACATTGGATACATATATCAGTGCATATATTAGTATTTGCTGAGAAAAAATTGCAGGCCTAACATCATTTAATGCAGTAAATCATTAAAAAAAGAACAGCGAATATTAAAGTGCAAAAACCAAAATAGAAATACAGAAGTTTCACTCATCAAAATATTAATTGTTTTATTGCAGCATTTTTTCCCACATTTTCTAGAATGCCTTCACTGTAAAACAAAATGCTGGGTTTCACACAATTCCCTCATGTTGTCCCAACACAAATCGCTTGAGTTAACCTCATCGTTTTTACAAATTTAAGTGGATTGAACAATAAACAATTAAGTTAATGTTTTTTATGCACATATTTTTCATTTATTCCTGCAAGTGTTACTTTGTGATTGTTTATTTATAGATTCATAATAAAATAAGTAACACTGTGAAAATCCCTTATATCATATATCCTTCAAATTGATTAAATTAACTTAATTGTTTTTACAAATTTAAGTGGATTGAACATAAAACATTTAAGCTGTCCCAAAAAACCCAAGAATTTTGTTTCAGTTCATTTTAAATGAGTAGTTTGAACAAACAGCTTTTTTTGAGTGAAAGAAGGACATAAATATTAATTTATTTACACGGTTATGGTCTCTACTAATACAGCGTAGCCGCGGGGTCTGAAAAGGTCTTAATGTCTTAAATCTCAAAAGCTAAATTTTAGGCCTTAAAAAGTCTTAAATCTACTGAAATATTGTGTTGTAGGTCTTAAATGTTTTTCTAACAGGTTTTAATTTTCCTTTGATCATGTGTAGCTTCCCAATCTGGCCATTAACACTGTCTCACCAATCTGACTCACCAATCTCAATAAAACCTTTTATTTAAAAATAGCATTTTTAAGTCTATTTACCATCATGTTTTAATTACTTTCCTTACAGTAACATTTGTTTAAAAGTTCTCCATTTATTTACTGCTGAGGAGGATACTGACCTGACCTATATATTTTTATTTTTAAATTATTATTATTGTATTATTAAATGCATTAAATTATAATCATTTTTTTGATAGGGCAAGTGAAAATCTTTTCCAACTGGGATATTCTGAAAAATCCTTAGCATTTAGCCTTGTGTAAGTCTAAAATCTTCTTCATAATGGTCTTAAAAAGGTCTTAAATTTAACTTGGTGAAACCTGCAGAAACCCTGTAATAATAATGTATATTTAATACATATATTAGTATTTGCTAAGAGGAAATTGCAGACTTAAAGGGCACCCGATTCGAATGTTATCACTCGATTGAATGGGCGTTATCAGTGGATATCAGCTGATAGATATGGGCCAGTAGGGGCCTTCTGCGCCTCCTAGTGGGCTCAGAAGGTTGTAATCATCCATCCACATGGTTAATCAGCTATTCTAATAGAGAACAGTTCAGATCCAGATGTGTTTTTACATTACTGTGTCGGTTGGGTTTAGGGTTGGGGTAGGCGTTAATAAAATACAATTAATGGGAAATTTTACATTACTGTGACGGTTGGGTTTAGGGTTGGGGTAGGCGTTAATAAAATACAATTAACGGGAAATAGTATAATTTCATAAATAATCACGCGTGGCGGTATACACGCTTGCCTCCATATGAATGGATTTTCCACTGTTATCAGTTTCTCCAGTGGCTCACCGTGTACGTCAGCAGACTTGAGACGTGGAGCGTAGTTGACAGCGGTGACGGGGTTCGAATCCGCCGAAAAACGGTTTCAGAAAGCAGCTATGACAAAAGTTAATTATTTGTTTTTATTGCTTTTTTAAAAACAGACGGTTGGGTTTAGGGAAGGAGGAGGGCAGGTCAATCGGAGCGGCCTCTGCTGGATTTACGCGAGAACAGCAGATTAACCATGTGCATGTAGGAACAGTAGGCGCAGTAGACCCCTACTGGCCCATATCTATCAGCTGATAAACCACTGATAATGTTCATTCAATCGACTGACAACACTTGAATCCGCTGTAAAGGGACAGTTCACCCAAAAATGAAAATTCTGTCATCATTCACTCATCCTTTTACTTGTTTCAAACCTTTGAGTTTCTTTCCTCTGTTGAACACGAAAGAAGATATTTTGAAGAAAGCAGGAAATCTGTAACCACTGACTTTTATAGTATTTGTCTTTTCTACTATGGAAGTCAGTGGTTACAGGTTTTTTAGCATTCTTCAAAATATCTTCTTTTGTGTAAAAAGAAACTCAAATGTTTGGAACCACTGGAGGGTGAGTAAATGTTCATTTTTTGGTGAACTATCACTTACTTAACATCATTTAAAGCAGTAAATCATTTAAATATTAAAAGTGCACAACAAAAATAGAAATAAAGAAGCTTTGCACATTAAAGATATTAATTGTTTCAGTGCAACATTTCTTCCACGTGTTCTAAGATGCCTTTTAATGTAATTGACAATACGCATTTTGAATTTAATGCTTTATATTATATTCTACAATCTTCTATTCTTCTAGATTTGTCATTGTGCTTGAATTACAGCTGTTTTATATCTTTAAACCTAAAGTTGATTCAGTACTTTAAATACGTGACTCTTCTGACATATCCAAAGATGTATTTTTCTCCTCCTCTGCAGTTGCTGTAAGAAACCCTCAAAGTAAAATCGAGCAGAAATAGCAGCCAGGATGGAGTCGTAACTCCAGCAGATCAATACAGCTACGAGTCCTTCAGAAATCAAGTCTGATCAATATGAATCACTTGCTTCAAGTGGAGTAAGATCTCAGGAGAAGACAAACCAAAAATTTCAACCTGTAAAAGACAGATGGGGAGAGAGAACAGAAGGGAAAAAACTAAACGAAAGACATGAAGGCAAGTGAAGAGAGACGGGTGAGAGAACAAAACATACGCAGAATTCATTATTAAACAGAGCGTCATCCAAAAATGAGAAGAAAAAACATTCAGCCTCCCAGTCAGGAGTCGCAAACTCAACAAAACTTTAGCTGTAAAATGTGTGATTATTAAACTAATTTCTTGCGTTGTTGTGCTACGCTTCAATGCCAAGAGTAAAACAGCGCTGTTTGCACTGTATGCCCTTGAATTACATCTGAATAATGCTTGATGATGTGCCACTGGAATATAAAAACGCAAGAAAAGAACAAGGGGGGAAAAATTATTTTCTATGCCAAAGACTTTTTGTTTGCTTTTAATTGAAATTGTTTTATTCGCCTGGGACTTTTGAAAAGAGTTGGATCGATATTTTTCATATATAGATTTTATATTTTTTTATATATATATATTTAGGCTGAAACACTGCTTTATTTATTTATTTATTTATTTATTCATTTATTCATTTTCTTTTTGGCTTAGTCCCTTTATTAATCTGGGGTCGCCACAGTGGAATGAACCGCCAACTTATCCAGCATATGTTTTACGCAGCGGATGCCCTTCCAGCTGCAATCCATCACTGGGAAACATCCATACACACACATACACTATACGGACAATTTAGCTTACCCAATTCACCTATACCACATGTTTTTGGACTTGTGGGGGAAACCGGAGCACACAGAGGAAACCCACGCGAACACGGGGAGAACATGCAAACTCCACACAGAAATGCCAACTGACCTAGCCGGGGCTTGAACCAGCGACCTTCTTGCTGTGAGGCAATTGTGCTACCCACTGCGCCACCGTGCTGCCTATTTATTTATTTATGTTTTACTTGTTTTTTATTTCTTTAGTTTTTTTTTCAAAATGAATCCTCATTGCACTTAACAAGTTTACAATGATAATAAAGCTTGTTAAAAAGTTTTTAATGATTTCTGAAAGAATTATATTGCTTTGTTTCATTATTTCATCTTCATTTACAAGTAGCAGGGTATTTACAGCTGTATATTTCTATATTTCCACTTGCATCCCGTCCCTTTGTGCCCCCCTGGTGGCATCGTCGCAAACTGCTGTTACAACCAAAAACATTTTACTAATCCCTTAGTACTAATCCCTGTAGCGGCGTCACACGCAGCGGTAGTGGTCATTTTGAATTGTCACTCACTGTATATATATCTTTATATTGTGTGTGTATCATATTTTTTATGTTTTTGTTTGTTTATTAAATAGCACAAATTCATGCATGTTTGCTTTTGTGCATTTTTCCTCTTTTTTTGTAGTTTTTGTGAAAAGAAAAAAGATCACTCTCATTCTGAAAAAAGACTCATTCTGTGCTTACATTACAAGAGCTTTTTTTTTTATGACGTCCAAAGATTTTTCCTTTATTTTTGCACTGTATTTTGTCTAAAATGATCTTTTGCTTAAATGTAATACATGCAGTTTATTTAACTATTCAGCATATGCAATTTTCTAATTAAACTTCACACTTTTCCTTTAGCGCCCTCGACTCTGATCCCAACCCAAAGCTATGGAAAACAATTAAGAGACCACTTGAAAAGCCTTAAATACTCTAGATTTACAAGGTAAGTGTTTAAAGAACATTTTAATACATATATTTTTATTCTATAAGTGTTTGAAGACATTTCTTCCAAATTTCAAATAAAAATATTGATATTGAGAGCATTTTTTCAGTCACTGGCAATTGGTCAGGACGACGAATGTCTATTATTATTAGTATCGATTGAAAATCAGTGTTCCACCATTATATTAATTTCCTATATCTTCTAAAGTTAATACATTGGTATTTTGTTATCTAAAAAAATTAATACAAACATTTTTGGAAATGATAAACTAGAATCTAAAAACTAAAACACAAAAGTTATAATATATAAAAAAGTATAAATATATTTATTTACAACTTTAAACCTATTTCAGTGGATCATCACATTACAGAATAAAACTAAAATAATGTCTTAAACAACAACACCTCTAAAGGAAGTAATTTTGTTTGTATAGTTGCATACACAAAACCTGACGCAATTTAATTTAGAAGAGCAGAAAGCAAAAGCCAAAGTGATGGTTATAAAAATGATCAAGGTTTATTGAATAACACTGTCTAATTATTGTATAATTATTTATACAACAGTTCTGTCTGGTTCTTAAATTTGATTGGTTGATAGCTGTGTGATATTCTGCAATATCTGCACTCGTACAGCCTCTCCACGCTTCTGTATTGCTCCGCTCACATATAGAGTGACAGCAGATCAATAAACTCAGAGTTTGACAAATATTGCAGGTGTTGGACAACATAATGTATTTTGAGGCTTTTAAAGGCAAGAATGTAGCTGTTTAGATTGCAACTATACAGTTTATTTATAAGGATAGTGTCACGGTCCGCTCTGCACGAAGGCACGAAACACGGGAGTTATCAAAACACGTAGATTTATTAACAACACACTCACTGGCAGATGAAGACACTGGAAGACGGAGACACTGGAACGTAGACAATACAATACCGGACCATGAAGGAAACAAACTAAGGGGTATATATACACAAACGGGATAATGACACACAGGTGAAACTAATGAACAGAAAACGACGGGAAACGGAACAAAGGAGCACATGATAACAACACAGAACAGACACCTGACAGATAGTGCTTATTTTAAATATTTATATTTAATAATACAGCATCCATCAGCCTGTCATACTGAGCAGAGCAAAGACGATTGACGTTCCGCCAAAAGATGGCGACAGAGACCGCATAATAAGCCCTTAGAGGAGAAAAACTCAGCGTCATTTCAAACTACAGCTTATCAAAACATAAAACAGGTAGGTGACACGGTTTCTGCTGTTCTGATGATCAGCTGCAGATGTGAATGAATGGCGGAAGAAAGTAGTTCTTCGTACAAAAGGATTTTTGAGACTCTCCATGTTTGATTTTCTTTTTTATATACACGATTATGCCGTCAAACTTTTGTATAAATGCAATATCACACTCGTAGCAGTGCGATATGGCTGTATATCGTCACTGGTAGGACACTAAGGCACTCAGCCTGCAGTCTCGAGCCCACGCACACCTCCCACCATTGCCGATATTGTGTGATATTGCTCATATATATGTTCATATATGGCCACATAAAATTATATCTATATATTTTTAAATATACGTATATATAGTAATTCCTTTCCCAGTGATGGGTTGCAGCTGGAAGGCCATCCGCTGCGTAAAACATATGCTGAATAAGTTGGCGGTTCATTCCGCTGTGGCGACCCCAGATTAATAAAGGGACTAAGCCGAAAAGAAAATGAATGAATGAATGAATATAGTAATTCCAAAAAAAAAAAACGTAATGTAAATGTAAGTGGCAATTTTTGCAATAATTTGAAATTCATGTTGCATTTATGGCATATATTTTATGTCCAAATATGAACTTGCATGTCATATATGTCATTTGCATATATTTCCATATATCAGATTTCTATATGGGCTGTGCCTAATCAATTCCTTCATGTTGTCCCAACACAAATCAATTAAGTTAACTTAATTGTTTGTACAAATTTAAGTGGATTGAACATAAAACAATTAACCACAAGAACTGTGTTAATTCAGCTCATTTTAAATAAGTAGTTTGAACAACCAGCAAAACTTATTTTCTTATAGTGTGTTTCCCCAATGTCTCTGATCACTGCAAATCTGACCCCCAAAACACACACACACATGCACACACCGCAGCATTGTTATCATCCCACATCCAGTGATCCTCTTTCACACGCCAATGACCCCCCAGAATCTGCCCGAATGCCCTCAGGCTGAGCTCCGAAAGACCCCAGAGAGCCAAAGTCAACGCCCCGGACCGACCGAAACGGTGGCGCCCACCCAGGAGTCCGACCTCTCGCCTCGCAGGAGCGTCCAGAAGCGAAAACAATGAGGACCAGCATTGTCATCAAACAACTGGCTTGCAGATCAACCCCAAAACCTGCAGGAGGCAAGAAATTTCACAGACTCTGGAGAAGCTCTCAAAGTCCGCTCTGGTGTGGCACACAAATGGGTTTTGTGTTTGGCTGGTGGCTGTAAGCAAAGGGACAGGAGCGAGCCTGAAGAACAGCCAGGCGTATGCAGTGACCCCGAGCGCATATCGGGCCAAACGCCACGGGCAGCTGATAAGGTCACTTTGCGCTGATCCAGTGCATGATTTGGCTTTTAGGGAACGTCCTTTGTGTTGAGTTACTTGTGGAGATGCTGGTCCGGGTTTCCAAATCACAGTCAGGCCTCGGGATAACACTGAACTTTAGCACAAATCCAGTGAAGAGTTGCAGGAGGTGCACCTGGTCTTCAGCTGGTCCAAGAGAAGCGGTTTTTCTTGGCCAATCAGCACTGAATCACTTGACGAAAAGCCCAATAGGGTTTCCCATTGGACTTTTAGATTATTTCGGGAAATAATATTTGTGTCTTCAAAATGAATTTTGAAGCTTTGAATGAAGGTGTGAATTTGTATGATTGTATGATTAAGGGATTCCTTCATTCATTTTCTTTTCAAGGTCAAGGTCAACTTTATTTATATAGCACCTTAAAACAACATGAATGTTGACTAAAGTGCTTCACAAACATGGCAACAACAATAGACAGTAAAATAAACAATAAGAAAAACCAGGACAATATATGCTAATATAAAAATTTTTAAAATAAAAATAAATGTTAAAAATCTGTCCTAAAATGAGTCCTAAAAAAAAAAAAAAAAAACTAATTTCTATCAATAAGCCAGAGAGAAAAGGTAGGTTTTGACTGATTTTTTAAAAACACTTAATGAAGATGAGGCTTTAACTTCTAAAGGTAATGTGTTCCAAAGTTTTGGAGCATAGACTGAAAAAGCTCTGTCTCCTTTTGTTTTCAAGCGGGATTTCGGGACAATTAGCAGGAGCTGAGCAGAGGACCTGAGGGATCTTTGGGGAGAATACAAACTTAAGAGTTCGGATATATAGGCCGGGGCAAGTCCATGTAGAGCTTTAAATACATACGTTAAAATTTTAAAATCAATTCTCTGTTTCACAGGGAGCCAGTGAAGAGAGGCCTGGATGGGAGAAATATGTTCTCTCTTTTTTCGTCCCAGTCAAAAAACGGGCTGCTGCATTCTGGACTATCTGTAAGCGTGAGAGGGATGACTGACTGATGCCAGTGTACAGTGCATTACAATAATCAAGCCTAGAAGAGATAAAAGCGTGAATAACAGTCTCCAAGTCTTTAAAAGACAAAAATGGCGTTAACTTTCTTAGTTGCTTTAATTGGAAGAAACTGGCCCTAACCACAGAGTTTATTTGCTTGTCAAATTTTAAATCTGAGTCAAAAATGACCCAGAGATTTTTGACATTTGAGTGATTTTTAGATTGTAGAGGCCCCAAAAAAGCACTGTAACTTTCGAGCTGAGGTTTCAAGCCAAACAGAATCAGCTCCATTAGTTTTCGGCTTAGTCCCTTTATTAATCAGGGGTCGCCACAGCGGAATGAACTGCCAACTTATCCAGCATATGTTTTACGCAGCAGATGCCCTTCCAGCTGCAACCCATCACTGGGAAACACCCATATACTCTCACATTCACACACATACACTATGGACAATTTAACTTACCCAATTCACCTATACCGCATGTCTTTGGACTGTGGGGGAAACCGGAGCACCCAGAGGAAACCCACGCCAACACAGGGAGAACATGCAAATTCCAAACAGAAATGCCAACTGACCCAGCCGAGGCTTGAACCAGCAACCTTCTTGCTGTGAGGCGATCGTGCTACCCACTGCACCACCGTAACGCCAGGATTAAGGGATAGTTCACCTAGTTCATCAAAATTTAATTTACTCACTTTTTACTTCTTTCAGGCCTTTTGAGTTTCTTTTCATTTGTTGAAGACAAAAGAAGATATTTAGAAAAATGTTGTAACCACTGACTTCCACAGTATTTCTTTTTTCTACTATAGAAGTCAATAGTTACAGGTTTTCAGCATTCATCAAATTAACTTCTTTTTTGTTCAACATGAAGTAAACTCATAAAGGATTGGAACCACTTGAGGGAGAGTACATAGTGAGTACATTTTCATTTTTAGGAAAGCTATATCTTCAGACAATATATTATTAACAGAATGACACTTGACTAGTGTGCAGTGTTGGGCATGTTCCTTTAAAAGAGTAATTAGTTATAGTTACTAGTTACTTCTCACAAATAGTAACTGAGTTACATAATTATAAAAGTAACTAATTACCAGGGAAAGTAACTATTG
>CAIGQV010019186.1:4369225-4382185 GCA_903798115.1 Danio jaintianensis | reverse complement strand
ACTATTGCGTTACTTAAAAAAAAAATCTAATTAGTCAAATGACTAAAATAAATATAAAACATTGTACACTAATCTACACCATTTTAATGTTGTGGGACAATGTGAGAGACAACGGCAGCAACTATATATCAACTGTATATCTAGATATTATTTTGTTTAATTCTGTCTGAGTAATAAGTGTTTTATTTGCTTTGACGTCGTGGCTTCGTCTCCTTTGGTATTAGAGCTCACATTATTACCTGCGTAGCCACTAATTTTGTGGCGGCATGTGAAGACATGAGGTGCTTTATTAGATTAGAATTACTTGTCACCGCATAGGGCATAAGTTGCACGATACATAAACATTCTTGCTTTTCACCTCAACGAGGGAAAAGTAGTTTTGCCATGGTTCTGACTCCTGGTTGATGGTATGTGCGACTGACTGCGCGTGTGCTTGTGTGAACACCCGCCCTACTCTGTCTCTGATTGGCAAACGATGGAAATGTACTCTTTCTAAACCAATCATCACGTTCTCAGTTACACCACGTTCACAGACACACCAATCATCATCACTGGTTGCTTATGTGTCCTGCCCCAGCCCCGAACGCACACACACACACACACACCCCAGAAAAAGAGAGGTGCTATGGCTGAGAGAGACGCTGTTCGCATGAAAACCTTTTCAGTGTTCTCAATTATAGTAACGCACATTTTATTGTCAGTAACGGTAATAGCGTTGTAACGGGGAAAACAGTAATTCAATTGATTACTCGTTACTAAAAAAAATATTGCTGTTAGTAACACATACATACATTTTTCTAGGGGGGGGGGGCGGATTTTCACCTTTATTGTGATAGGACAGTGGAGATTTACAGACATCAAAGTGTGGGGATCAGAGATAGGGGAAGGATCGGCAAAGGACCTCGAGTCGGGAATTGAACTCGGGTCGTCGTGAGCACCTCTGTGCTATTTGTTGACGAACTAGCAATGTATCATTTTAGTACATCGTTTATAGTCTTTGTGTAAATAATAAGGGTGTATAACTGATGTGTTTTATCGTATTTTAAAAGGATAGTTCACCCCAAAATGAAAATTCTGTTATTAATTACTCACCTTCAGACCTTTGTTCATCTTCAGAACACAAATGAAGATATTTTATATGAAATCAGAGAGCTCTCTCATCCTCCATAGACAACAGTGGTCACGAAACATCCAGATAAGGAGCCAAAAACATTGTCAAAATATTCCATGTGACTTCAGAGGTTTGACTGTAATCATAGGAATCTCCAAGAACACTTTTATACACCAAAATATTTTTAAATGACTTTTTTTTTTACTTTGTTTTCTCTTCCGCAACAGGTTGTGTGTTTACTATATGGACAATATGAATAATTAACATTTAGAGTCAGCAGATGAACACACAAGTGTTCATGTAGCTTCGTATGATTACAGTTGAACCACTGAAGTCATATGCAATGCTTTGACAATGTTGTTGGTTCTTTTTCTGGACCATCTCTGGACTCTCGCTGTCTATGTAGGATCAGAGAGCTCTCAGATTTCATCTAAAATATCTTCATTTGTATTCAGAAGATGAATGAAGAACTTAGGTGTTTATTTCGAATGACATGAGTAATAAATCACAGATTTTTCATTTTTGGGTGAACGATCCCTTTAAAACATGAAAATATCTTTAAATTCGGGTTATCCAGAGAGATTATAAAAAAATTGCTAATTTCAAGGTTCTGGCCTATGAAAATACATCACTGAGCTTTAAATGCCAACCTTTAGATGCAAAATGTTCAGCTAAAGGTTAAATGAGTGTACTATGTGGCCATGTTTTTACTATTTAATAGCAAAAACTATGCAACGAGGGGATCATTTCACTATTTTCTCACCGAGCTGCACTGGAACATGGACACTGCAATGGAAACTCATCAAATTTCAGAATGACACAAATTGAAACGTTATTTTTAGAGGCTTCTCATTGAGGCGTTTTTTTTTTTGGAAAATCTCTCCTGTGGTAAAAGTGTGGGGAAACAGACGTGCTAAAGATTGTTTGAATAAATAAAAGGCTGTGGAGGAAAATCTCGTATGCCTTTTAACAGTAATAGGATGAGATTTGAGTACAAATTTCCATAATTAAGGAAACAAGCCCATTAATTAGGAGGCTTTGAATAAATCGTTGTTTGGTGGACGAATTAATCCAGTGAGGCTTTTTCATCCTAAATTACATTCTGCATCATATTCCATCTAATAGTGGAAAAGTCTAGCTGTATTTTGCGGTTTGCTTTTGACGAAACAACAGCCGCCATGTTGGTGCATGTTGAGGCTCCGGTCACGTACGTCCAAACCACTTTGCTTCAGACTGTTGTAGAGCAGGGTTCTGCATAAAGATAGGTTATCCGTATTGAAGTGCCCTCGCTGTGGTCTGTGGCTTTGGCAGCATCTGTGGGCTGCCGGGCAAATCTACAGCTATCAGACCACGAGGCCCGCGGTGGTTAACTGGAGATAAACGAAGCGCTCACCACACCCCTCGCTAAAATTACCACACACACAGACTCAAACGGCCGCCTGTCACCTGAGGTCATGATGCTTTGTGTAGACAGTCAAGCGAAGGCAAAACCAAAGTGTAATCCTTTTCTCTAAGGGTTTGTTTTGCCTTCAGGAAGCCTTTTTAGAATGTATTTATAATAGGATGTGGCTGCAATCCATTGTATTAAATGCATTAAAGCATTTTGCAGGGACATTCATTTATTTTTTTAAATATATTTGCGGCCTATATTTTCTCGAAACTCATGGCATTATTTGCTTCAGTTCTTGTTTTTCTGCACCGTAAAACGTTTTATGAGTAACACTTTAAAATAATGGTCCATTAGTTAATGTATTTTCTAACATTTTTACAATTTACTAATGCATTATTCAAATCAAAAGTTGCGCTTGTTAACATTGGTTATTGCACAGTGAGTAAACGTGAACTAATGTTATTTAACTTAAATAACGTTAATAACATTAACCACACTGTAAAACCCGATAAGTTAACTCAAACTGTTTGAGGAAAACGATAGCGGCAAACCATTTAAGTTTTGAAACCAGTATATTCGATAAAATGATTTGTGTTGATATCGTCAAACATTCAGAGTAGTAACTTAAAGATTTTAAGTTTAAACAAGTCCAAACAACTTTATAGCTACTCAAATGATTTGGTATTGCTTCTAGCATTAGAGCTAAGTTAACACAAAAAGACAGAATTAATTAATTAATTTATAAACTCATTCTGTTTGAGTTCTGCTTAATATAATCGGTTTATGAGTTACCATAACTTCTTTTCATTAAGTCAAAGTAACTTTTTAAAAAATTATAACTTAAAACAACTTATTTCATTTAGTGGTTTTCACTGTTAGGTTTTACAGTGCAAGATTATAAAATATGGTAATAAATGTAGTAGTAATTGTTTGCTTATATTAGTAAATACATTAACTAACATTAACTAATGGACCATTATTTTAAAGTGTTACCATTTTATGACAAAAAAATCAAGACAAGAAATATTTTTATGTTGCTTTAATTTATTTTAATAAGTCAATTCAACATAAGTCAACTACAATTTTTACGTTATACAAAGTTTAACTTAATATTTTTAGTCAGTTTGATGTAAGTTGAGATGACTAGAAAAGTTAAGTTGATTCCACTAAAAAAATTTAAGCAAAAGAAATTATTTTACTGTGTGTGAAAATACACACTTTTTTCTGTCTCATGAAACATTAGACTGGAGTTTGAAAAAAATCTAAAAGAAAAATTATGACAAGTCAAGACAGATATTTTTATGTTGCTTTAACTTATTTTAATAAGTCAATTCAACTTGAGTCAAGTAAAATTTTTAAGGTATACAAAGTTTAACTTCATATTTTTTGTCAGTTTGACTGATTAGAAAAGTTAATTTGATGCAACTAAAAAAATTAAAGCAACAAGTGTTTTTTTTTTTTACAGTGTTTGAAAATACACACTTTTTCTTTTTTTTTTAATCTCATGAAACATTGGACTTGAGTCAAAAAAATACTGAGAAAATCAGCTTTAACATTGTCTATATGATGCGCTTATTAATGCACATTATTAATCATAAATTGAGCTTTGCTATATTTACAGTAGGACACCTACAAAATGTTTTCATGGAACTTGATCTTTACTTAAAATTCGAATGATTTTTGGCATAAAAGAAAAAAAAGTATAATTTTGACCCATACAGTGTATTTTTGGCTATTACCAAAAATACACCCAAGATAGTTTTGTGCTCCGGGGTCACATATAGTTTCCATTTCACACAATAGCTGCATAATGGGTATGTCCTGCAGTGAATTATAATCTAATTTGAGCCTCAGAGCTGTCTTAAATCTCGAAACGTCCTCTTTTTAGATGAGAAAATGTTAAGAGCACCAGCCGATGCCAAGACGTGCATTCTTGCCACTTTGTTGCTTAGGAGTAACTGTGTTTTTCTTGGGCTTTCTGGCTCTCTTTCTCTCTCGTCGGCTTCCATTCCTCCTCAAAGTGAACAGCAGAAGTAACCGTTACAGAATACCAAGAAAAGAAGCAGAGGGGGAGGAAAAAAAAGAGAGAGAATGTTTTGTAATTCAAAACTGCACTTAGAGAGCCAGATTAAAACAACAGCGGAGACTCGTATATGGCAGTTTTCCTGTATCTCTCTCTCTCCAGATTAAAAAAGTGGTTACACATCGGCTGAAGTCAAGCAAGACACTTTTGGTTTACAGGTCCTTGCTTTCTTTGTGACCAAATTTTGTGTTTTTACTTTCTGCAGGTTTCATCAAGTCAAATTTAAGACTTTTAAAGACCCCTTTAAGACCATTAAGAATAAAATTTTAGACTCAGGGTTAAACACTAAGGATTCCTTTTCTAATGGCCTGGTATTATCATGAGGAATCATATAATTGTTTTTAGTTGTCTTTCCCTGATTAGGCAATTTAATGGGGAATTTGCTGACAACTTAAATATAAATCATAAGGTTTTACTGAGATGTATTGTTGGTGATGGGATGGATGTCGGCCTGAGTAGCTTTACTTGGACAAAGCAAAATTAAGAGCTGTTTAAAATGATTTAAGACCTACAACACAATATTTCAGTGAATTTAAGACTTTTTAAGGCCTAAAATTTAGTTTTTTAAATGTAAGACATTTTAAGACCCATCGGACACCCTGTTATAGTTGAATTTATTTTATTTAAATGTATTCGGTATAGTTTATTGCAAATAAAAAAACACATTAAAATAGTTTGTGTAGTAGTAGATCATTATTATTATTATTATTGTTGTTGTTGATGTAATGTAAATCAATTTAACTTTCCACTGTTAAGAAAACCAGCACTCATATATAATTGATCATTTTTATTGTACTATTATTTTTAATGTTTTATTCACGCTCTCTAAATTAAATGAAAATGAAGGCCTGAAGTCTCACCATTTTTTTAACAACAATTTGCTTGCAAAGTATGTCCTACACACTGTAAAAATGAAGGCAAAAGTGATGATAATTATTCATATAATTGTAAATTATGTAAAATAATTGTGAAAATAATAATATTGCAAAAAAGGAAATACTTTTTTGGTTTATTACTAGATTATTAAAAGATTAGTATCATTTTTGTAATGTAATTTGATTAAAAAAAACTCTATTCACAATTTAGGAAATCAATATGGTTTTATTATTATTATAGCTTACAATGCTTTTTAATTATATTGTCTGATTTATATTGAACTCAAAAGCCAGAAATGTCTCACTATTATTCTTTATTGTTAAAATAATAATTAAGTTGTTCAATAAGATCATAATAATTGTTACAATTAAAAAGCTAGCGAACTGTGTGAACAAAAGCTTTTATTTGCTATTTATTTGCAAGGAAGATGTTATAAAAGCATCACATTTCTCAAGTTTGTTATTAATCACGCGGTTTGGCCTGTTAATATTGCATTTTAGGTAGAATTTTTTGTATCTATAGAATTATTTATTGTATTATAGCCAATAACTTATTTTTTTTTGAGGTGATAGCCTTCAGTCCTCATATGGTAGTAGCTAATGAACAGAATTGAATGATTCAACTGTAATATTCATTCATTCATTTTCTTTTCGGCTTAGTCCCTTTTCAACTGTAATATATTAGCATAATTTAATAGGCCTATAACAACACGATGACTGTGTATAATGGAAACCCCTAATGCTTGTAACATCGTCACTGTTTTTACAGTACAGTCATAGCAACCACTGCTGCCATAATTCTGCGCGGTGTAGTGAAAATTCTTCGCATCTGAGCGCACCTAAAATTTGCAGTGACCCCTTTATAAAAACGCCTCACAGGTCGGGTTTCTGCACCGAGAGTTTATTACAGCTGCTGTCTTGTCTTCTGCCAGGTATTAAAACAGCGTGGTTCAGCCTGTGCTGCACTGAGGTCATATTAAGAGGAGCTGCGGTGAACAGAGACTCTCATTAACTTTCAGTGGGATTTCAGTGATGCTGAACCCGCGTCGCTCTCACTTTCTCCCGCGTTGTGCAAACGCAATTACCGGAGAGCCCGCTTCTCTCCAAACTCGACCTGGAACGCATTATTCGATCGTTATAACCCGAGTTTACTGTTGGCTCTAATTGTCCCGTGCGAAAAAAAGGAGCCAACGGGTGAAGATTTCTCACACAAGTTGCAGTGTTTTCAGCTCCGTTGCAATAAACGCACGTCGTGCATTTAAGAGTTGCACGGAATTGGATTATAAGGTGATAAATGCACCTTTTGAGGATCAAAACTGTGCTTGAATTGTCTTCTCGGTGGCTGTTTGAAAGCGCAGATTTGTGTGTTCATAATGTAGGTGCCATAATTATGGGTAAACCCTTTATAAGGCGTAAAAACACAGAACAGTTAAAAAGCGACACAATAGCTGCTATTCTGACGACAATATTTTCGATGAGTATAAGACTTAGTTTGGTCTAATAACGTAAGCTATAATAAATTGTGATCCTTGAATTATCCGTTATTATGCACGATATGCCTTATTATTAAGATGCTTTTTGTTGACTTGTTTTTGTTGAAAATGCTTTTTAATTTTGGTAATCAATCGAGTCCCCCGCAGTGTTAATTTCTAATATATTTTATTATTATTATTATTATTATTATTATTATTATTATTATTATGTTGTCATTTTGATATGAACCATTTTTTGTAAAATGCATTAACCTATAATGTCTATATAATATATGTCTTGGATTTATTCAGCTGATTAAATTGTTCTTTCTATAATAATAATTATGAATTGAAATGCACAGGATTAAGGTATCATTTGGATCATCAAATGTCAAATCAGAAATGGGTATTTGTAAGAAATGTCTCGTTTTGCTCCACTGAATGAAAATTTATTAGAATATTAGGCTATAGCTGCATTGGACAATACAAGCTGAATTTATATTAATGAATATTATATGAGAGTGAAAATCATAAGATCCTTTTTGTAATTCGATCGTTTCTTTTTAGTTTCGTTAAATTTATGTTTAAATGAAACGACTATAAAATGTAAGCCACATCCGCAGCTCTTCTGTTCGTTAAAACGTTAAATAAATGGCAGTAATTACTCGGATTAAATACAGAAATCAATGTTGGTCAATAACAAAAGACAAAACAAAATAATAAATGATTTTTTATGAATTATTTTTTTGTTGGAAATTCATTCTTAGTGCTAAATTAATGCATGTTTTCATTTTCACAAAAGGAGGGCATTTGTAAGATGGGTAAAATTAGAGTTTAATTATACGTTTTAATTTAATAATTTATTTTAAAAGAAAAATATACCAACGATGAGGTATATAATGAGGTTTATTTAAGTAGTGCTAATAATTTTTTATTCATTATAACAGGAACAAAATAATAAAAACTAATTTATTTCATGTTTTTCTATTTGATCATTATTTAACATCATTTGTATTTATTTGTTTATTTTTTTCATTTAGGTTTTCTCATGTTTTTAATATAGGCTACACCTAGTAGTAATAATAATAATAATAATAATAATAATAATAATAATAATAATGAAGTAAGTGATTTATCTCAGAAAATTTAACACTGTTTGGCTAACCATCAGTATAAGCACTATTCATTAAATTATTTGTAATAAACCGTAAAAAAAGGTTACAGAATTTCTAATAATCATTATAAGCAATGACTCTAAATACAATCTCAAATAGACTCTGCTGGTTTTATTTTATTTGTGAGTTAAGATTTGTGGCAGGCCTACATATTTTTATTTATTTAGCCTATTTATTACATAATTAATGTAGGAAACAAATTAGAAACCCACAGTTGTATTTTATACATTATTTGTGAACTTAAGAAGAAATGTAATGCACCATGTGGCTCATATCATTCCCGTGCATGTTTCCCTTAAGAAATCTGGCTGAGGAAACATCAGAACAGAAGACTTTTCCTGGAAAATGTGGGTTGTGAAATTAATCTTCTGAATAAACTGTATCTGCTATCAGATTTTATGTAAGTTATTTAAATCACCATTTATGTCCTGCACACACGAAGCACAAATCAAAGGAAATGAAGGCTATCACATTTATAAAGAGACTGCTTTGCACCATCAGGGCTGAAGTTATAAAACCCTAAATGTAAACATGCTAAATGTATGCAATTCCATGTTAATTCAAATAAATAAGTGATGCTGCACTTGTTGGACGGTTTCCCATCAGAAGGTTATGATGATGCACTTTCTTGTATTATTAATGGGCTGTTGGTGCTTGTTTGTGCCTTTTTAGAAGTAACACAATCTGAAGGATGGCACGAGACACCGGCACTCAGCGGGACACCGGCTGTACGGGATACCTCATGGCACTGCCTATTTACGTGTAGTAGGCCTACTGTTAGCAAGAACTGAAACTGTGTCTCATCCAAGTTGACTACTATTTAGAATTGTATTTTTTGACATTTTACCCGCCAAATTCGAAATGACGTACGTATTTCCAGATAGAATTATACGTCACTCATTCCAAACAACGTTCTAATTTACGAACTATTTTATACTAAATAAAGCCTATTCTAACGATCAAATCAAGATGGTAACCATCGCAACAGCTGATGGATATTTGCCTATAGCTGACTGTTCATTAACAGAACCAACATAATAGCCTATACTCTCATTATTTATGACGCTGTCATACATAAACACATCGCAAAAATGGTGTATTGTTTAAACCCCTTATAATAAATAATCAAGTCAAACAACTGCGCTAGGGGCGCCAAAAGACAATTTGGACCGCGCGAACCGAACTTCAGCAAATTGCGCCCAGAAATTACAAACAGAAACTCTTCTTAAAATGTCGACCCCCCTTGAATCCCACTGAACAATCACTGCGCTGATCATCAGAAAGGCTATACAGCAGGCGAGCTCGAACTCTTGGTTAATTCTGTGCGCTTTCGCACTTTTGCTCGTGTTCTATTTGAGTTATTTTTTCCCACCCTGTGCGTGTGTGTATACAGTCTGGCTTGGTGTTCAGTAATCCGCGCCGTCCATGATTTTCCCACAGCCCTTACTAATGCCCCAAAGCTGCAGCTGCCACACCGGCCGGCCTCGGAGCGCCACACGCTGCCAGTTGCTACATTGATCAATAATTTACCAGTTCGACGCCTCCCCGACCCGCTTACCCCGGGTCGACCGAGGCGATAAGCGATATTTACTCACGCGGAGGGGACGTTTACTCATCCCGTGCCTTTTAAACGCAGCGTCAGTATAAGCTTTTAGCCAACAAGCAAGATCCCTTCGGTGCGTCTACGGATTAGACTGTCGCAATGTGCACTGCCTGTGTTAGTGACTGACTGACTGACTGCGACGGCATTTGAGGACGCCTCTCGCTTTCATCTGTCCGGTAACAGCGGGGGTCCCGTTATGGTGCGGACAGTCGGAGGATCGAAAGAGGGAGATGCAGTCAAGACGAACAGGAACTGACTTGAGGACATAAAGACGAAGAAAATCACTCACTGTCGCGCAGAACGTCTTTAGACGAGCGTACACCGGAGAATTTCTACCGAGCTTGCGAATTTCCCCGGTCGGCGCTGACAGCGGGGCTCCGTCGCTCGGTCGATGACAGCGGGAGAAACACTATTTTGTGGACGGAACAGTTCGGGTTATAGGAGCAGTGGCCGCAGACGTCGATAATCCATCGTTCTGGAGAAAGCTGTACTCTTTTGTTTGTTTGTTTGTTTTGTTTTCTGTTTTTTTAATACAGACGGAACAAACTCTGGGAAACAGCCCGACTTGTTGAGTTCTTTTTCGCTTCCGGTATCACCGAAGAAACCGACTGGTGTGCCCGCTCCCTCTCCTCTTTTTTTTGGACGCTGAAGGTTTTAAAGAAAAATGGGTCTTTGAGAAGAGCTGGCAAATTCCCCTGAACTACAATGGTACGTGCTATGAGAATCAATATCTTTCCCACTGTTTTCAGAAATCTTCGCCAACACATTTCAAATGTCTAAGGAGAGCTGTTTAGAAATTACAATAAAAGCACAACTCATCGCTAAGGGATAAAAGTATAGCCCACTTTTCCCATCTTAGGAGCTAATATCAATAAAGCAGATGATATCTCTTATAGAAATATGTGTAGCTATTTGGATAGAGTGCTTTAAAGCATCAATAACACTATATGTTTTGTATAGCAATGTAGCATAATGATAATTGTTATGATTGTTATTATAATTACAACTACTACTACTACTAGGCTATATCTACAAATATAAAAATGAGTAATAAGCTAAGTTGAGTATAAGTTATCTGTTAGTCTTTAAAAGTCTACATTCATTAACGCAACAGGTCTTTTTTTAAAGCTATTTGTTGTATCGCTAGATTTAGAGTATATTAAAGCTGTACTTGAATATTAATTTTGATTGAAAAGTCATCATCTCTCCAAAAGCAGCATCTAAACTGAAGCGATCAGCAAATCAGGCGAATAAATATCAGGTACACATCATGTGCATTACCATATCTGCCTTATGTTGACTTTTAAAGACATTATTTTTTGACATTAAAAGTTTGCAAGACGAATAGACTCTATTAATATAGGAGAGTTCAGGGTTTTCTCACTGGATTTTTTTTTTTGTCAGGGGTTTAGCGTGTAGATCAGTGTTCTACACGATATTTTAAACTGTATTTTTTCATCTTTAAAAAATAAAGGTTGCAAAATTAATCAGCCAGAATAAACGTCAATATAATGTAACGAAAAATGCATCACATCTTTTCATGCAGGAAAAAAAAGTGATATTTTAAACCACACCGTAAAAAAAATCCTGGTTGCCTTAAATTTTTAAGCTGAATCAAATTAAACCTTATGAGTCCATTGAACTTATATTATGTTAAACTGACTTAAAACAGCTTGTGTAACTTATAAAAGTAAGTTAGAACATAAATGACGTAGTTTAATGAGTTACAATGACTTAAAAACATGCTGTCAGGACTAATTGATCATATCTTTTTTACAGTGCATGATTGTTTTCTTAAGAGATTTGCAGCCCCAAACAATACATAATATATGCAAGAGAAATACTTCAAATCTTTTTCTTTGAATCTGTCTAATTATTATACAGAGTGTGAGAAAGAAACTCAGCTTTGTTGAGTTTCGAGCATTGGGCAACTTAATTTCCAGTTATTTGTTAGTCGAGCACTTATACGCTCTAGTAATTGTGTCTGAACAAATATTTGCACGGCAAGCACATCAGGCAGTGTGTTTAGATAGGAAATTTTGTGCTTTAAGTCAGACCTTAAATGCGAGATTGACAGGCCTTTGCAGGCTGTAAGGGGCTGGATCTGAATATGAAACGCCACATTTGCCTGCAGCAAGCATTTTTTCATCATGACAAATCTTTTCAAAGCCATGAACATCCTCTTTAGCCAAGCACACCTGTGCGATCGGCGCAATAAAAGAAAATGCAAAGCAGTTCCTCCCCGTCAACGAGGTCAGGCACTCAAGACAGATTAAAGTGTCTGGACGGCGGGAAACTTGCTCAAATTAAGCAAAAAAAAACAAACACGAAATCTCATTGGCTGAGCTCACAGACTTAGTTATGGAGGCTGTGAATTCCAGAACCGTCTTTTCTAGATTGACTGGTTGTCAGCATGCCAGGGTTGCCATGGATGCGGTGCCCTGCAGTGATTGGTGGACTGCTGCATGAACTTGTTTCTGGGTGTAAACTGCTCATGGGAGGACGTTTTGTGTTTGTGGCATCTGTGTTGGCACATGAGATGCCATAACGCAATGCCACCTACATGCACTTTTATTCAGCCCATTAATAGTGCTGCATGCACAAACTCCTAGATACACCTGGAGCACTCCTGACGAGAACACCAATCGGGAAAGTTGAGATCAGAGGTGCCGGGTGCAAACTGGGTTTGGCACTGGCCAGAAAAACTCATGTCAAAACCCCAAACAGAGCTTTAATAATTAGCAGCCTGTCGTTCATTCCATATTCTCTCTATCGGTCTGTCTTTCCGCTTCTCCTTCTGCTATTGCCTCTGAGATGCTGGTGTGAAAAATCACATTTTTCCAACAGTTCTCCCCGAGGTGCTACTGGCAGACACACAGAGAAAGGACGCTTTATCCTTTTATATAGCACTCGTTCTCTCATTCCTCCTCCTTTCTCCTCTTTTTTTCCTCCATCTCTCCATCTCTCTCTCTTTGATGCGGTTGCCATAGAGGACAGGTTTATACGCAGGCTGATTTGGCTCAGAGTCGTGGCTAGTAAATCATAATAATGATAAAAAACAATGGTGCTAATAGTAATTGCTGTGTCGTTTGGAGACAAACAAAAAAAAAATACAAAGAATAACGAGTGAAAAAAGGAAAAATCAGTGAGACCTGTGCTGATTGTTCTCAAGCCAGCTGGTTTTTCAGTGTGTGGAGAACAGCCAGGTGTGTGTGTGTGTGTGTGTGTGTGTGTGTGTGTGTGTGTGTGTG
>CAIGQV010019186.1:4351605-4368825 GCA_903798115.1 Danio jaintianensis | reverse complement strand
ATTAAACATTTTAAACAAAGAGCGCTATTTATCGGTGAGAGCGAGGAAACTTGTCGTAATTAACACATTTACATACATCTCCATTGACTCCAATTAGGTCAGAGGCTCCCAGAGCCGCTTTGAAATGTCCCTCTTTTCTCTGTGCGCTTCGCCTCTAAAATGTTAATTAAGAAGAGGCTTGAGATTCTGGCTGAGGGCTGGCCATATGGACCCTGCATATGCTCCATATGCATACAGCCCATATATAATTAATAGCTCGCTGCAGAAAAAAAATAGGAGCATTTTTGGAGGCGAAGATGAGGTTCCTCCTCTCGAAAATAAGGATAATAGCGAAAGTCTGAGTTCCTCCAGGCGCCAACCTAGACTTCTGCTCTCCATCTGTGGACAAGACAAATGAACGGATGATCTCAGCGCCGCGAAACACGCTCGACTTGAGTTTGTTCAGCTGCTTTGTGCGGCCTGCTCTCGCTGACGGCTTTAATTTGCCGGTTTATCTTAAGAGCTGAGAATCGAGTCAGTTCAATAAAGAGAAATCGAGTGAGCCGGCGGAAAGGTTTTCATCTTCTGCTTGGAGATTTCCCTGGTTCAATTTCATTGGCTTTTTGGAATATGAGAGTCATCAATACTCTGAAACTAAACAAAAGTAAACGCTTGAGTCAATCGATACCTCAAATCCACATAAGGAGAACGTTTATATAAGCAGTCTGTGCTTTAAACCTTACAGTTTGCAGTCAAAGGTTAGAACTTCCAGTCAGGTTTTGCTAGAGAGATTGATAGTGGCAATTTTATTTATATAGTACAATTTTATTTATTCGCAATTTTCAATGACCAATGTGCTTTCCAAATAACACAATTCACAAATAAACAGAAAGAGAATTAGACAATAACAAACAAACAAGTTAGGAAAGTCAGTCACACCTCCCAACAGCCTAATGCCTTTGACAACAACAAAAATGTCTTTAGTCTAGACTTAAAGATATGGATGGAGAGTGCTTGTCTTATTTACGGTGATACATTGTAAAATTTCATTTGTTATGTTTACTTCATTGAATCATGCAAAAACATTGCCTTAATTTAGTTAAGTAATCTTAACTTTATTGTATTAAGTCATTCTTACTAGTATATTAAAAGTATTCCTTCCTTACATGAAGTCACATTTACTTAGACCATTTAAGCTTTTGTTGACTTAACTGCACTGTAAAAAATGCAGGGTTTGCACAATGCAAATGCACATGCACAAATTTAACTAATTTAAGTGGATTGAACATAAAACAATTAAGTTGTCCCAAAAATATCTCAATAATTGTGTTGTTTCAGCAAATTTTAAATAAGAAGTTTGAACAAGCAGCAAAATAATTTGGATTTGGAGTGTGGATCTGTAATCTTAGTAGGGTTAGAAGAGCTTTACTTCTTTATTTTTACAGAAACCTCTGAACATCCCAACATAACACAAAAAAAGAATGAAAACATTCACGTCTCCTTATGTTAATCTTGTGCAAAAGCGTATAATAACACTTGATTGTTTTTTTTACATGTATTTTTCTTTTACACTCAAAAAATTAAGTTTGCCCTTTGTTCAAACTACTTATTTTTTGTTTGAATATTTTTTATTAATTTTCAAATATATCCATTCACAAACCCTGTAACCCTTACCAAGAATAGAACAAAACATAGCTGTCAATTACTTCAGTCTAAAATTACAAGTATTTGGAGAAACATAGCAATGTTAATAGTGATAATAATAATAACAAAAAAAATTATATATACATATATATTTGTAGGGCATTACTTAAAATGGTCGACATAATCAATAAAGGGGTGCCATATCTATATAAAATTGTTTACCCGATCCTCTTAAAGAGTATCTAATTTTTTCAAGGCAAGACATCATCTCTCTGGCCCATTAATAAAGAAGAGAAGGCAAGAATCTTACACTAAACTACTTATTTTAAATGAGCTGAAACAACACAATTCTTGAGGGGTTTTGGAGACAACTTAATTGTTTTATGTTCAATCTACTTAAATTTGTAAAAACTAATAAGTTAACTTAATTCCTTCATGTTGTCCCAACACAAATTGAGTGTGTGGAACCCAGCATTTTTTGCTTAAATCAATTTTCAAAACTTTCTAAGCTTTGTTCTATTAAATACAATAAACATCCGTTAAAAATTGAGTCAAAGGAACTCATATCATTTAATTAATTGCTCGATTGTACAGGCCTTCTAAAGCCTGAGGGCCACAATACAGAAAGCACCATTTCCACTACAGTATATTTAAGTCTCAATTTTAGGGATACACAATAGATCCTTATTGGAGGACAAAAGGGGATCTGAGTTGATTGAGTTGTACCATTTAGAGATTTAAGAACAAAATGAACAGACAGCCAGTGTAAAGAGCATTAGGATTGGAGTAATATGCACCCTCTTTTTGTCCCAGTCAGAAGACGGGCCGCTGCATTTTGCTTTACAAAATGTTTAAAGAAGGGCTCACCTGCTTGTTTGCTGCCCCATAAAACAACTTTCACACTTTCCAACAAACAGCGAGAGCCGGGAACTTGCTTTGCTTTTTTTTTTAGTTGTTCTCTTTAATTATGAAAATGCATGTTTACGTTCTAATAAAGCCAATCAGCAATTGTTTCCCTGCTTGAATGAGATTGTAGCGCGCTGCAGCTAAGACCCTATAAAAGTGAGGGAATATTGGGGAAAGCTAACATTTCATTGGGTGGATATGAATAGGCTTTGTTATTCACCACTGCCCGAGCCCAGTGCCAATGCCTGGGACTTATTATGAGCGAACTGTGTGTGTGCTGGAATGGATCTTGATATGTATTTATGCACACAAACGTGTATTTGTGGTCAAAGTTTATTGTTCATATCTGAACATTATTAGTGCGTAGATGGTGGATAGTTGTTGAATGAGGTCTTGGTTGGCTCGCTCGATACCTGGTGCGGTTTGCGAAATTTTGAGTTTCAGTCTCTCAGATGGTTCTTTCTCCTTTCTTTTTGTCTTTTCAAATCTTTTTCATGGATTTTTAGGTGCGCACCACTTTATAGGTTCGAAGCTGTTTATTGTACACATTTGCAATACATTTAATCAATCTAAAATCATGTGTTTCATAGAAAAGATCTTTAAAGACATTATTTATCATCATTTATGCAGGCTATTCTGTTGAAGCAACTCAAGATCAAGCAAAATCTTTAAAAATCCTGAAATAACCATCGTCATACATTTAAAATGCATTGTGTGGCCTGAAATTGATCATATGCAATAATCATAATAATAATTATATGCAGTCACCATCAGCAAGCTTGAAAGGCTTTTAAAAGATAGACTAAAATCTAACAGTAATCGATCATGTAAATGTGGATTTTATTTATGCATTCTTTGAGCTTTGGGTATTAACGAATGTTTATGCTTTTATATTTATAATTCATAGTAATCGCAGAAGTGATGTTTTCTCAGCACATACATTGTTAAATAAAGTTTCACTTATAATTCAATGTGTATGTTCAGATTTCAAAAATGTACTTCCGGTTTCTTTATAAAAATATTGTTTCTTTAAAAAAATATTGCACACTGTATATTTTCAGTACATGTAGAAAAAGGATGAAGCTGATTATCACACCTGATCTGATCTGGAGTCAGTTTTGTCATTCTCTCTAGCAATTTTGGGGTAGATGATCCTAAAGCAGCATTTGAAGTTGGTTTCCTGTGGATGTATCTACATAAAATACTGTGTGTGCTGTGTGACACATTAGGACACATATGTGTATAATGACATGGGTATGACACAGGTATTACAAAGAGATTGTGTATTATGAGGATATTGCTGATGTACCAATTTTTCAGAAGGCTTATAAATCATACAGAATGAGTTGTTTTCAGAAAGTAAAACTGCACACGTTTTCCTGTAAGCTATAGGGTTGGGGTTAGGGCAATAGAAAATACAATGGAAAACTATGGAATGTCCCCACAATTCACAGAAACACGCCTGTGTATGTATGTATGTATGTATACACACACATACACACATATATACATATGCCCAGCTAACAGCTAAATGTTCTGCTCCACCTATGTTAATTAAGCTGTCTGTTAGACTGTCTATTTGACATACAAACACGAGAGACTGGTTTATTCCAGAAGTGAACACAAATAGGACACCGAGAAGCAAAACGAGTTATGATTTGATTGATGTGTGTTCCCATAAAGTTTCAGGTTTTGTGATACAGAGGTTTGTGTGTGTGTGTGTGTGTGTGTGTGTGTGTGTGTGTGTGTGTGTGTGCACACACGCTGTACGGCTTTATGACTAAACTTGCTCTATGTGTTTGTGTTCGATTGCAGGCCACAGAATCGTATCTGGTGCATGAAGGTCCCCATCGAGCCCCGGGCATCTCAGAGTGTTTTCTAGTGCCTGAATCCTACAGGGTACAAGCCATTTTCATATTTATTTTTGTCCCCGTGTAGTTTTCATGTTCACCCAAAAAAATTACTTTTGCTACTTATTCAAATTACACTGTAAAAAAAAAAAAAGTTGACTCAACTTAAAAGGTAATTTGCTACACAGCTTTTTTTTTTTTTGAGTTGACTCAACTTTTAACCCAAGTTTTAGTCAACTAAAAAAGCTCTGTATCAAGTTGCCTTAAAATTTTAAGTTGAGTCAACTTTTTTTGACAGTGTACTTCTTTAAAAAGAGCTGAATCAACACAATTCTTGATTTTTTTATGTTTAATCCACTTAAATTTGCCAAAACAATTAATAGATTTGTGTTGGGACAGCATGAAGCACTTGTGTGGAACCCAGCATTTTTGTTTTACAGTGTATAAAATGACTAACATACTGAATTGAACTTTGATTTCTTTTTCATGGCTGATGTAATTAATCTACTTTCAGGCCAGACTCAGTTGGACTTCAGATTGAGATAAAACGAGTTGAAATCGGTTAAGCAAACTATCAAAATAGCAGAGACTTAACCGACAGCATAATGCATTTGATTCCTTTTTCCAACCCAGGCTCATTCTGAAAACGTACCCCAATATACATTTCTGGAGAGCACCAAATATGTCCCAGGAGGTACCTTTTTTGCAGTTTTTGTTTTCGCGAATCAACCAGAGGCCGCTGTGTATGTTTTTTGAGATCTCAAATTTCTCTCGCAAGTGCCATTCGCACCTGCTGTTTCCTCGTAAATCCACCAGAGGCCGCTGTCGACTGACTGACTGACTGACCCACCCTCCTCCTTCCCTAAACCCAACCAATAGTGTTTTCAAAAGCACCGATTGACCCGCCCACCCACTTTCCTAAACCCAACCGACAGTTTTAAAAAGCAATCCAGATAAAAAAAATAACAAATTGTTATTTTCTTGTTTATTTTATTTTTTGGCTTCTGTTTTTTGTCTTACCCACTTTCTGGAACCGTTCTTTGCCAGACTCGAACCCCGTCGCCGCAGTCAACTCCTCTCTGCGTCTCAAGTCTGCCAACGTACACTGTGAACCACTGGACAAACTTCGGAGTTAAGCGGTCAGCTGGTAAGCGCGAAAAGGAACGGCATCATACCGCCCCGTAGCATTCGTTTTAAAGACGAAATGCAGCCATACGTGCTTCTGGCTACATAATTCGCGCTCTCCAGAAATGTATATAGGGCTACGTTTTCAGAATGAGCCTATGTTGCTTTTTTTTTTATAGTTTCGCACCCTTAAAAAACTTACTTTTTTCGAGAGAACTGTAAAAAATGCAGGGTTCCACTAACAAATTTAAGTGTATTGAACATAAAATAATTAAGTTGTACCAAAAAAATCTCAAGAATTGCGTTGTTTCGGCTCATTTTAAATAAGTACAAGCTTATAAAATATTTTTTTCGCACGCATGCATCATAAATCTGCCTGTTTATAATCTCGTATGCTGCGTTTATATGTTCGTATGGTAAGATGGTGGTTAGCGTTGAGAGGAATGCCGAGTTTATGTGGAGAAGCAGCTGCGGGAATTATCTACATAAAATATCATTATTTAAGAGCAAGCCACAGTGGAAGGGTAAAAAGCAAAGTGTGTGTGTTTGTGTTGGGATAAAACCACACACACCGACTATATCGCTTGCATATGGTTCTCTCATGTGAGTTTTAATGGAAACTGCAACCGCAAGCAGACCGTGGGTCTGCTTAACAAAGAACTGGGTGTGTGTGCGTGTGCGTGCATGTATGTATTTGTATGTGTGTGAAAGTATGCGTGCGCTGAAAGCAGGACTGTTTTTCATGCTATGTTTTAGAGTAATGGCTGGGAGATCTGTGTGTGTGTGAAGCACGAAGACTGTGGTTTTGGATTTGTGCCCTTCTGTGCGGTAATGCCAACCTCTGTGCCCTTTCTCTGACCTTGCTCTTTACCAGGAATGTCAGTGTTTTTGTTGATTTTCTTATGTCGGCTGCTTTGCATATTCATTATTCCAATTAACATGCAACTCATAAAGGTTCTTTATTGGCATTGACGGTTCCATAAAGAACTTTCCAATTCCCATTCCTCATTACTCCAATTTCTCCTTTTTTGTAGAATAAAAAACCTGAATGGTAATTTAGGGAAGCCAAAGTAATTCTAATAATTAAAAAAATAAACGTTGTTCATGGACATTAATGGTTTCATGAAGCATGTTGGACATTTGCTTTAAGGTTCTTCTAATCTCTTAAAAATAATGGTTCTAGTGGTTATGTGTAAGAGGAACCTAAAGGACCTTTTGAATTGAGTTTTAATTATGGATTAATTAATTTATTTATTAATTATCACATTAATTAATGGGGAGCAAATTCAGTTAGTAACAAATTCTAAATATTTGGGTGTGATGTAAGGACAATAAACTTAAGTGGGATATATAGACTGACTGTATAAGGAAAAAGCTTCAACAGATAATGTACTTTTTAAAGAAACCATTGTCTTTTAATGTTGACAACACATTGTTGATCATGTTTTATAGTGCTTTTATCGAAAGTATTTGCAACATTTTGTGTGATCTGTTGGTATGGAAATGCTTCTGAGGCCCAGAATAAATCACTGGGCAAGGAGGTAACAACAGCCAGTAAGTTGTTGGGATTAAAACTGAAGAGCATTGATAGTATATACAAAGAAAGAGTATTAAATAAGGCTATCATGATTGTCAATGATGAGAGACATCCTTTATCAGACACCTTCAAATTGTTACCATCATGTCGTCGATATTGTGTTCCCAGATGTGTAAGAAGTAGGACAAAATTATCATTTATACCTGAAGCAATTAAATTTTTCAATTCCTCCTCTCCCAGTAGCATTTGATGGCCAGTAGACTGGATATTTATTTAGAGTAGGGGCACCATGGTACTTTAGGTTTTTAAATGATTTACTTATTTATATAAATGCCAAATGTGAAATGTCAGATGTCTTTGTGAGTGTATGCTGAAATTTCCCTACGGGGATAAATAAAGTTAACTAACTACTTATTCTTAATTTGATCAGATAAAAGCTCCAAAGGAGAGTTTTTGCAGCGGCCATCAAACAACTATTTTTGGTTCCCTGGAGAACCTTTATTAAAACATTCTTAACTTTTTTTTTTTACTGTGAAAAAACATTTTAAAAATCCAAAAAATCTGTCCATATGCAAAGTTTGAATGTTAAAGGTTCTTCAAGGAACCATAGATGCCAACAAAGAACCTTTATTTTTAAGAGTATATGACAATAAATAGGTAGTTCTCATGTATAGTAGTTCTCATGAATGTAGTACTCATTTCATCTCAATCCGCAATTTTTTCTTTTAATCAATAAACTGTTAATTATCAACATGGTCAAATCCGCCTTCTTGACCTGTAGTTGTCATTTCTAAAACAATCGGCAGCCCTAAATTCCAAGGTCTGCTTTCACAGATGTTGATTAAGCTTTGCGCTGGATTAAGCCTGTAGTCCTGGATTAAAATGGGCCGTAATTTGTAAGTCCCCTTTGTGGTGTTGGCTTAAGCGGCCCATGAGAATGGCGTCCTAATAAAAGAGCAGGCTAATCTGCCTCTTAAAGTTTGACAGCAGAGGCACAGCAGAGTTTCACGGCTGGAGAAGGTGCAAGATAAGCATAGTTGAGCGTGCCGCTAGGCAGCCTGGGCGCTGTGGTTTGCCACAAAACAGATGTGGATTTAGGAGACCACCCTGCAATAGTGTGATGCAGGACCGGGGCCTATAGATGAGTCATAGAAAAAGAGAGAGGGGGAGAAACGGGTTCCTTACCTTACATTAACTCGCTGAAGTAAAGCCTGCAGCATTAGTATTGCGTCTTACTGTAAATGCAGCCCTCACAAGGCCACTGACAACAAGAATGCAGTCATTCCTGCTGCCATTGATCGTGCTTTGCATATTTGCTCTGAGTTTCCCCGATTCTACAATCTGTTTATTATTTTAGGTTTGTGTTTTTTAAGAATGCATTAAAAAGATAATATAGTAAATAAAGCATTTGCTTCTAATGGCCAATGCTGATATTTAAAGTGCAGAATTATTAGCCCTCCTGTTCAATTTTAATTATTTCCAATTTCTATTTAATGGAGAGATTTTTTTCAACACATTTCTAAACATAATAACTAATTTCTAATAACTGATTTCTTTTATCTTTGCCATGATGACAGTACATAATATTTGACTAGATATTTTTCAAGATACTAGTATTCAGCTTAAAGTGACATTTAAAAACTTAACAAAGTTAAAGTTAGGGCAATTAGGCAAGTCATTGTATTACGATGCTTTGTTCTGTAGCCAAGTGAAGAAATATGTATTGCTTATGGGGGTTAATAATATTGACCTTAAAATGATTTAAATAAACAAATAAATCTTTCTCCAAAAGAAAAAATATTATAGGGAAATACTGTGAAAATGTAAATGAAATATCACTTGAAAACGAATAAATATTGCACAGGAGGGCTAATAATTTTGCCCCCGACTATATGTGGACACTTTTTTATGACAACAAAAGCTATGCCATATTTCCAAGTACAAAAACTGAAAAAATGTTCACTTAGTAATGCCAAAGTCTGTTGGAAGACTGATAAAAATAAATAAATAAATAAATAGCTGAAATAAATGGAAACACAAAACTGAGCTGACAGTAATAGTATGCCATTAATTATATGTTACCAGTAGTACGTGATAAGTGTTGCATATCATTAATTAACTGTACTGTGCACTTTTCGCAATGCGTTCTGACAGACTGGCCTTGAATGACACGCGGGTTTTATATACATTACTCAAGTTTTGCGTGCTTCACCTTCCCTATCGCCAGATGAATGCAGGCAGTCTGTTGCAAGACTGTAGTAGATTATAAACAACTTCTTCAGCTCGCCCTTTTATTAGATAAAGGGGAGAGAGCGCGAAGGGGGAGTGAAAGAAGGAAAGGAAAGTTTTTTGTTTTTTTCCTGCTACTGCTAAAGTTTGAGCTTTCACTTTCTGCCTTCGAGGCGGGGTTAGCGGCGAGAGCAGCATGGAGTAAACGCAAGGGGGGACGGCGAGCAATTGCAATGCAGAAACGCGGCGAACTTCCACTCAACTTCAAAACGCAAATCATTTCCCTCCTTTGAGACAGGCTAACTATGTATTCCCCGTACTGCTTGACACAGGTAAATACCTTCATTTTAATTAACCGGTCGTGTGTGTGTGTGTGTGTGTGTCTCCGGATGCTGCATTGTAGAACTCTAAAGCTGTCTTGTATGTTGCTGCTCATTTAAATGCATGTAAAGTTTTGCATTGCGACTTTTAAGATATTGTTTTCGTCCGCGCGTTTATGTGCAGATCGCGCGCGCGCGGAGTCGTTCAGGAACTCTGCTCGTGCGTTTCATTGCACATGGGATCCGAGAGAAAATGGCGCTTCTCCCAAATCTATTTGATATAAAAGGAGACTCGTTTTTACCGGAGATGATCAGCGCGAATGGCATCGTGAACAGTTCGAATGTTCAATGTCAGACTTTGATAGGTCATTGTAAAAATAGTCGAAGTTGTTTTTTCTATGCTGCGATGTTTCGGATGAGCCGACAGTGTGTCCAAAAGCTCCGTGCATGAACTCGCCCGCGACGTGAAGTCAGATTGATCTACCTGTCCTGAGTGAAGCAAAATCTGTCATCCTTCATTTTAGTATTTCGTGTTCTTCTTTCATTTATTTGCAACAAAATAAGCCACTGGAACTAATACACGAGAACCAAACAAAGTGTATGCGAAGAATGTTAAAGCGAAGAATGCATGCGAGAAAAGTGCAACATGCGTTATGCAACAGGCTATTATGCATGTGCAGCTTATATGTTATTTTAAAAAAAATCTGTTAGAGGTTTTGTAGCGCAGCGCAGTGATTTATAATTTATGGATTTTGTTTTTAATCTTGGAAGCTTGAAGCTTGTTTAGTTTATGTGAGGAGATGACACGCACACTGGCCTTAATATATGCTATTTCTATAAATCAAGATCTATGCAGCACACAGCACAACTTAAACATTAACGTGATTAAACCTACTTTCAAGACTGCAATGGAATTATTTACTTGAATAGATATAGGCCGAGGTTAAATCTATGAAGCCGTGCTGACTAAATTTACGGTCATCAGTCCTTGACAAATATTATTCTCTCTCTTAACCTGTCTTCTATATTATCCAGCTTTTATTATTTTTTAGGAAAAGTCATAGATTTGCAGTATTGCAAAATATTGCATTGAACTTCCTAATGTCCACAAAAAGCATGCTGTGATTTATTTTTTCTGACTAAGCTTTTTCTATCAAGTCAGCTGTATAACTGGTTTTAATTGTTTCCCACAGAGAACATATAACCCTTACAAATGTTAATCAGTATTTAATATGCTGCAAGATCATTATTTGAACATGCTTTTGTTTTTTTAATTTATAGCCTCTCCATGGCGGCCTACACTTAAAGCCTTTTTGCACAAGCACTATTATACTTAAGGAAGCATTTCAGCTGAAATATGTGTGTGTGTTTTTAATAATAAATTGAAAATGTATTTGCAGATTTGTGCCATGTATTTATGCGCGTAAGGGCTTGTTTTCATGCCGCTTGAAGGAGTCGAGCTGCGGCTGGAATCTCCTCCGACGCCTCGCGCATTTTGGCCCGGTTTTTGTGGCAGTCGCTCTTTCTGGCTCTTAAATGTTCCTCTATTGCACACATTTGACAGATCTTTAAAATAACTTTCATTTTGGGCGAGAAATAAGTTATAGACTTCCCAATAGCTATGGCCGTTTACGTACAATTATTCAACCTCGTTGTCATAATTGATTTCTTTAATCCATTTCTTTATTTTGTTGGAGGATTTTTTAGTCTTGGCTTCCATTTTAGTCTTGGCTGCAAAATTGGCCTTTCTCTTTTCCTCCACACGACAGACTGGGTCACGCCAAGCTCTCGGTGAATCAAGGCGTCTAGTGGTGTGTGTCTAAAATAAATCTCCTTTTCTTGCATTTTGCATAGTCGACGGCTTTGCTTTGTGTGTGGCGAATAATTGCTTTTCTTGCTAATTATAATTGTCCTGCTGAAAATGCAACACTCTCAAAGTAAAGTAGGCCTGAACGGCAGTCGTTTGTAAAGCGCCTGCAATAAGCATGTCTTTTTTATGAATAATCATTTGCGCTTTTTTCAAAAGAAATGTGTGTGGTTTTATTTATAATTAAAGGGTTATAAAATGGAAAATGTGTTTGCAGTCCTGTGCCATATAGGTTATGTGCTTGGAGAAGCGCTTCTGCATCGCGCGGCCTAGTGAGTGCACTTGCTCAATGCGCATACAGATGAAATTATTAGCCTATATCAGCTACTTTTTTTTATTTTATATTTGTACTATTATGGTGTCAAGAATATATCTATTTTTTTAGATTAGCATTTTCGCAATTGTCATTTTAAAAGGGTTGAATATTTTAACATTTGCAGTCCGCGAAAAGGGCGTCTGGTGGAGATCCAGTTAACAGTGCTGAAATGTCAGGGTTATTGGCAAATTATGTCCCAAACAAAATGTTTATTATTTTATTTAAAAAACAAACAAACATGGCAAGGTCTCGAAATGTTCTTTATTTACATGCTTTTAACAGCAAAGTTCAAAAAGCGTTTGTAACATTTATCAATGTAAAACTATTTTATAAAGGCCTAGGCTACTACAAATATGAAAGATTTTTAGAAATGCAGATATTTAAAGGTCAATCTACTTGACCTGCTCAATTCATCAAAAAGTCAAATAATGTATTTTATTTCTATATTGGTTCTCTTTTTATGACTTATATAGCTTAGGATATATGACAACAAAACAATCCTTGTTAAGCCACATGGACAAATAGCACACCGCTTTTAATAAATATTACTAAAATATTTGAAAAGAATTAAATGCATTTACTGATTTGTATAAATAAATAATGATAAAGATTGCTTTTTATCAATATCTTATTTGTGGATTGAACCTTTTATTAGTCTCAGAACAGATATGAAATTAACTTTCAGTGTTCATCCTGAGCTATAATTATGTCATTTATATACGATGATGTATAGCCTTCATATTCATGCTTAATCCGTGTATTTGGAAAAGTATTTTGTCGATTTACATTTTTGCATTATGTGTAGCCTAATAATTAGTGTTTACATATCATGCATATGTGTTTTTATTTGTAACAAAGTGTCTCTCAGACGCACATATGAGTGAAAGCGAGGGGGGAAAAGGCCACGGCTTACGAGTAAAGCCTCAAACCTTTATCATACTGATTTACAGCCTCTTTCAGCCCGTGTTGGCAATAACTCGACTCTGATTTTGATCGCGACGATAAAAAGTTTCTTCAAACCTGCAATCGCGCCACGTATACTGTGCGTGTGTTAAAAAGAAACCCTCCTTTGTCTCTTGTGGCTTTAGACGCGATTCAGATTGCAGGCTGGATAAATCTTGCGGCAGGCCACGTTTACGTTGCAGTCATTTCTTTGGGTGAGGTTTTGGCGGTTTTGTGTGCCTTCAGAGAAGATGGAGATAAGGGAAATGCATCGTAATTCCACCTGCGTTTATGTTTACACTCCTTCAAGACGATCCCTCACACACTCTGATTTGTCGTCTTTCTTTTTTTAATTAGGGTTAATTATTAAAAATAAACGAGGACGCGCACGAAGCGGCAACAAATGTAAACAATAGGTCTTGCTAATGAATTATTAACGTGGATAAAAGGCTTTCTGGAATAGCCCGAACAGGTGGGGAGTCTCAAGCTTTCCTACGTAATGGAAGTGGAGCATGGTTTGCCAAATGTGCAAAATGTCGTTCGGGGGGCTAAAGGCCTCAGATGGGGCCTTGCACATGTCTCGGGACAAGTGGTTAGCATTAAGTTTTAATGCATTTAGGATTTTCCAACATTTTCCGCTCTTTTAGATTCGAAGGCGTTGGGCTTTAACCTAGAGTCGCTGTGAGTGCAAATTATCGTTCTGTGTTTATTATATGTGGCTCTGAACCACAAAACCAATAATAATTGTCAAAAAATAAATAAATAAATTGAGATTTATGCATCACATGAAAGCTGAATATATAAGCTTTGCATTTATGGATACTTTTGTTGGGGTAGGATAATATTTGGCAGAGATGCAACTGTTTGAATAGGCCTATATGGAATTTGAAAAATCGAAATATAGAGAAAATGTCCTTTTAAGTTGTCTAAATGAAGTGTTTAGCAATGCACATTACTAATGAAAAAATTTGTTTGGATATGTTTACAGTCGGACATTGACAAAACATTCTAATGATTTTTGGCATAAAAGAATAATCGATAATTTTGACCCATACAATGCTCATGCTAAAAATTGTGATCCAGGGTCACACATTCTAATATTCCACAATTTGCAGTGCAATAGTGCTTTTAATAACATGCTTGCATCATCAAATAATGGAAACATGTATTCATATAGCTAACATCAAAATTCTGACCATTTTCTGTTTATGTATTATTTACAAAAATGTGTATTTCTGTTGATATATTCTAAAAAACACTGTTTGCTTTTAGTTGATTTATACAGCAAAAGTCAGTCAGGAAGCTTCATTTAGCTTCACCACATTTCTGTCATGTTGTGTTCAACAGATCTATATTATATTGTTCATACATTGTGCGTAACTATCTTGCTTGATGGCGTAGTTTACATTCTGAATGCACCGTTGCTCAATACAACATGCAAAATATATTTTAACAGTGACACTAATCTCTGTAATGTCGGGTTAAACGGAGCAATTTCTGTATTTCACATCAACCGAGCCATTTCCTATTCCACTCTCACTGTTTACCGACTGCTAACTAACCTAAATTTCTCATTTGTCTTTCTTTTTTTTTGTTTAATGAGTCCTTTGCTCTTTTTAACTGCGCATAGATGGATAATCCGTATTTGGATTTGACCAAACAGCCAATTGTTTCACCTGAACTGAAGTGCTGCTGTTGGCAGGCCTCGTCCCGCTCTTGATAGATATTGCAGCTTTCCTAAATCTAACGGAGCGATTTAACGATTGTGACAAATGCTGTTTTTCTTTGCCCTGCCTACCTTTGGTGAATTTCCCCTTTCAGTACGGGTCTTTTTGGGACAAGGCTCTGAGGGAGGAAGACATTGCGTCAAACAAAACCCTCAGCTGCTCTTTCCTCCAGTTGTCTTGCTCAGGGAATTCAGGAGGCTGTAACTGGGAGAAAGTGTATGGGAAAAGCAGAAAACATGCTTTCGTAAACCAGGTTGGGACTGAGGCAGCCGCCCCAGGGAGGAACATTCGATCTCCATTATAGCTCATTTCTATATGGAAAAAGCATCACTACTCTTATAAAAACAACAAAGTATGGCTATAAAGTGTCATACTCAATAAAACGCATGACTGTAAACACTTGTGTGCCCCTAGGCAGCTGCTGTAGCGTACTGTAGTGTTCACCTGAGCTTGTCCTTGAATACACTACAGCAAATAAATCATCGGGAAAGCCAAAAATGAAAGTTCTTTAAGAAGTTTAAACATCCATGGAATCTTTCCATTGTTAAAAGATGTTATTAAAAAAAGGTTCTTTATAATATTCTTCATGCTAAGAGGGAAAAATGTCTCTTTTTGAGAACCGTTAAGTGAACTAAAATCACTCCATATTGTTGCACATTGTTAAAGGGATAGCTCACCCAAAAATGAAAATTTACCCAACATTTCCTCTTCCCCCATGTTACTCTAAGAATTATGAATTTCATTCTTTTGTTGAACACAAAAGAAGATATTTTGAGAAAAGCTGAAAAACTGTAACCATTGACGTCCATAGTATTTGTTTCTCCTACTATGGAAGTCAATGGTTGCATGTTTCAAGAAGATATTTTGAAGAAAGCTGAAACCAATGACTTGCTTAGTAGGATAAACAAATACTATTGACATCAATGGTTACAGGTTTTCAGCTTTCTTCAAAATATCTTCTTTTGTGTTCAACAGAAGAAAGAAACTCATAAAGGCTTGAAACAAGTAAGACCGAATATTCATTTAAAAAAATGGATAATTCTGTCATCAATTACTTTCCTTTACTTCTTTCAAGCCTGTTTTACATTCTTTCTTCTGTTGAACACAAAAGAAGATATTTAGAAAAATGCTGGAAACCTGTAACCATTGACTTCCATAATATTTGTTTTTATTACTATGAAAGTCAATGATTACAGGTTTTCAGCATTCTTCAAAATATATAAATTTTCCTATATAAAGAAACTATATAAAGTAACTCGTTTGAAACAAGTAATGCTGGGTAAATGATGACAGAATATTCATTTTTGGGTGAACTATCCCTTTAAAGAGTGTCATTTACTCGCCCTTTATTGCTTTCAAGCCTGTTTGACTTTAACACAAAAGAAGATATATAAAAAAAAAATGCCGGAAATCTGTAACCATTGACTTTCATAGTATTTGTTTTTCCTACTATGGAAGTCAATCGTTACAGGTTTTCAGCATTCTTCAATATATATATATATATATATTTGCTATACAAAGTAACTCATAAAGGTTTGAAACAACTAAAGGTGAGTAAATGATGACAGAATATTCATTTTTTGGGTGAACTATCCCTTTAAATTTGTCATTGTAAAGTCATAAATGTCATTATTTACTTACCCTTTTTTTTCAAGCCTGCTTGTCTTTAACACAAAAGAAGATATTTAAAAAAAATGCTGGCAACCTGTAACCATTGACTTTCATAGTATTTGTTTTCATTACTATGGAAGTCAATCGGTACAGGTTTTCAGCATTCTTCAAAATATATATATTTCCCTATATGAAGAAACTCATTTGAAACAAGTAAAGGCGGGCAAATGGTGACAGAATATTCATTTTTGGGTGAACTATCCCTTTATTATCTTCAGTCTTCTGGTGCAGCAATGTTTTTTTAAAAGACGCAGTGGTGTCCCTCCCTCGCAGCCCAGCGTGACCCTGCTGCAGTCCTGCTGGTGTAGCTGTTTGTTGTGGTAACAATATGCAAAGTTACATTATATTTATGTTCCTGGCAGACGCCGTCTTACCAAAACGTCTTAGAAGAAAATACATGTGCTGTGTTTTAACTGGCAACCTGAGACGCGGCTCAAGTGCTGCGATGAAACCTCAGGTTCTAAAAAGGACGAACGTGTCAGCTGTTGTATAGTGGAAATATGTCTACATTCACTCTTAAAAATACAAGTTTCAAAAGCGTTTTCACAATAATTCCATTGAAGAACCATCTGGGTTTCTTAAAGTACAAATGAAATCAAAACTAACCATATTAATTTTGTTAACTCACGTTGCTAGTTTTGTGGCGAACAATTCATCTGTGTGTGCCATTAAGAAAAAAAAAGTTGTTTGCCCTTGTAATATAAAATTGAAATCTTAAAATGCACTTCCTGTTTTTTTTTAGTTAAATTCTCAGATGACCTCTGTCTGAGGTATTGGGCGTGGCTAACATACTTAACCCCGCCCCTCCAACTGTCAGTTTTGACAACAAACAGAAATGGTGAGCAGGAGGAGTCTGTTAGGTTGTAATAACTCTCCCCAAACCCTTTTCCAATCCTTCTGAATAAAACGCCTACTTTACTACATCCAATCAGCTTGCAGTAGAAAAAACAAGCCACGCCCACTGTTTTCTCATTCAATATTCCGTTTCTCTAAAAAAAAACAGTCGCAGCTTCCAGTTCATGTGGACTTTAAAGGGATCGTTCACCCCAAAAAATGAAAAATCCATCCATCCATCCATCCATCCATCCATCCATCCATCCATCCATC
>CAIGQV010019186.1:4331559-4349200 GCA_903798115.1 Danio jaintianensis | reverse complement strand
TGTGTGTGTGTGTGTGTGTGTGTGTGTGTGTGTGTGTGTGTGTGTGTTTGAGATGAGTGTATTCAGGCAGTTGGCATGAGCTCTGACACTCGTTGTATTTTGAGTAGAGGTCTATGCTGTAAACAGTGTCAAAGAATATGCAGATAGTAGCTGGGATTTTGTAGTTTTTTGTAGTTTATTAATGCGAGTTATGCTTCCATCCATATACAGTTGAAGTCAGAATTATTAGTCCTCCTGTAAAGTGCAATTTAAAGGCTTTCACTTGGTTAATTAGGCAAGTTAGGGTAATTAGGCAAGTCATTGTATAACAATGGTTTGTTCTGTAGACAATCCAAAAAAATATTGCTAATAATATTGACCTTAAAATGGTTTTAAAAAATGTAAAAACTGCTTTTATTCTAGCAGAAATAAAACAAATCAGACTTTCTCCAGAAGAAAAAATAGTATAGGAAATACTGTGAAAAATTCCTTGCTCTGTTAAACATCATTTGGGAAATATTTGAAAAAAATAGGGCTAATAATTTTGACTTCAAATATCAAGAAAACGTGCATGGATGCAAATTCTTTATTGCTGTGGCTTTCGGTTGCCCCTCCATATTGTTGTTTGGCCTTTGGAAAGGATCATGTGGTGCAACAACGTACCACAAGCAGTGGGAAAATCTGACAACATACCTTAACTTTAAAATAACCTAACGTTATGCGGCTGCGCAGAGGAGGATATGCTGAGAAAAAAAGAGTAAGAAAGGTGAATATGTTTGCTTGAGAGTTGTTTTTTTGAAACCATGCAAAAATAACACTCGATGCACAGATCTTCCCAAAGTCATGCAGAATTTTGCAGCGCTTTGCTATGAACGCTGAACCCGGGATACCCATGAGAGCTGTGATCTTGGGAAAAATAGAGCAATTAGTCTTTTCTGTCGTTTATGCAAACATTCCAGCGGAGCGACTGTTGAATGTACACATGCACATGCTCCGGGGCTCTTGCCATTCGTGAAGGTACAGTGTAGGCCTTTCAATGCTAGATTTATGAATTGATTACAATCTGTCAGTCACAGGATGAGCAGAAAATCTTATCTCGCACCACTGGCTTGATGACACACTTGGTTTACTGCCACGGATATATTCGCTTTATTCATGTCTACAGGTCATTTGAAATGTCAAACACATGAGTAGGCCTTGGCTTTGGTCCAAAATGTATGTATCTCACGTGCTGTCTGCTACCTACCTACACAGGCAGCTGCCTTCTGAGACGGCATGTTTACTATACAACAGACCCTCATAAGTGCATGATTTGCGATAATCCACATTGGCAGCAACTCTATTTTACACAAAGAGCAAGTTTGTGATTCTAGTAGGGATTTTGCCAAGAGCGCTAAACATAAATGAGTGTAAATGAATATTTTTATACATTTCTGAGTGAATATACACTACCGGTCAAAAGTTTGTTTGTTTTTTTTGTTTTTTTTTCATGTTTTTTTTGGTTTTTAAGAAAATAATTCTGTTCATCAAGGCGGCATTCATCAAATGTAAATAAAATTGTTCAATTAGTAAATATTTATAAAAAAAAAAAAAAAAACTGCTTTCTTATTGTATGTAGTTTAAAATGAAATTATTACTCCAGTCATTATTGCTTTTAATACTATTATCATTAATAATAATAATAATAATAATGATAATAATAATAATAATAATAATAATAGTTAATATTAGAGTGATTTCTAAAGGATTATGTGACTGAAGACTGGAGTAATAAAGCTCAAAATTCATCTTTAAAATCGCTGGAATAAATTCATTCATTCATTTTCTTTTCAGCTTAGTCCCTTTATTAAACTGGGGTCAACACAGTGGAATGAACCGCCAACTTATCCAGCATATGTTTTACGCAGCGGATGCCCTTCCAGCTGCAACCCATCACTGGGAAACACATACACACTCATTCACACACATACACTACGGTCAAATTAGCCTACCCAATTCACCTATACCACATGTCTTTGGACTGTGGGGGAAACCGGAGCACCTGGAGGAAACCCACGCGAACACGGGGAGAAAAAATCACACTTATATTATGTCAAAACAAACTCTTATTTTGGATGTGATTAATCTTCACCCAGCACTAAATGTTTGTTTTCAGGATTCTCTGATGAAAAGAAAGTAAAAAAAACTCTATAAATCATAATAAATGCCATTTCTGTCATCATTTTAACGCATCTTTGCTCACAGAATGCGTTTCTTTAGCGCAGTGAAAAGCCAAAGTTTAAAGTCCTGTCTACATAGGCGTCTTGCTCTGTCACCGCCCGCTTTCATGCATGTAAGCAGTGGGCAATTAAAAGTGATTAATAGCGCATATCTCATTGTCGTCCTGTCAGCACAGCTTCAGAGAGCGTGTGAGAAATGTGCCGCTGCGAGCATGTGTCGTCTGACCGAGGTGCATCCTGTAATCCACTGTAATCTGGCTCGGGCCTATTAGCCATTAATTGATTGTGATATTTAATCCGAACGGACCATTATTTATGATGGTTATCATCGAAATTGCCCGTAATGGCGGGTAATTATGGCCAGATGTGGTCAATCTGAGATTAGCTTTTAAAGTCAACACACATTACAGTAAACCGTCGCAGATGTGTAATATCCACACACACCCTCCCCCTTAATCTAAGCATCATGTTTGTGGAATGCAAGAACATGCGCAACTCCACTTTCTCCTAACCTCAAATGAAAGACATTACCCTTTGTCAACACGCACACACAGCTGCTCTGCAGGGTCTCTGTCACTACATTTGTGCTCATTATCACTTGTTTACTTGTTAAATTAATGTTACCGCTTTAATTTAGTCATTTTTGTTTATGTCTGATTATTTCACACTCATTATCGCACTGTTGTCGGTGCTCGACAAGGCTTGCATTGCTTATATATTTGTTGATGTTTGTCATATAGTGCCAAATGATTCAGAAGTCATTGTAATCTGCTGATTTTGTGGTCAAGAAATATTTTGTGTCGTTATTAATTAATGATGAAAACGCCTGTTCTGCATATGTTTAGTAATTAGAATGTTTTTTTCTTTTCTTGATTACAGAATAGAGTCTTAAAGTGGAAATGTCACACAAGAACTGTTTTGGTTCCCCAAAGAACTGCTCAGTTTTTTCTTTTAAATGAGCAAAGTCATCTGCAGAGATTTATTTTGAGATGGACCTCAAAATTCATAGGAAAAATGTCAAAATTTTGTGATAAAAAAAAAAAAAAAAACATTTTGAAAACAAGAGTTGCAAAATGGAAACTCTAAATTCCAAAACAAAAAAAAAACTGAATTTTAAGAAGTAAACACAAATCTGAGGAATAAAAAGATAAAAATGAGATGGATTTAGATGGATAAAAGGATTTAGATGACAAAAATGAGATGTACCCCAGAATTCAGAAACAACTCTAAGAAATTTGTGATGTTAAATGCATTCTGAGAACAAGAATTGCAAAATGAAAATTCAGAATTCAAAAAAAGTCTGAAATTTGAGATGTAAACATGTCATTCTGAGGAAATATAATAGATTAAAAAAAGACTCAGAATGCAAAGAACAAGAATCCGAATTATGAGATATACACAATTATGAGGTGGGAAAAAATTCTGAATTTTTTTTTGGAATTTTGAGAAATAAACTTGGAATTTCAATATGAAAGTCTGAATTTGAGAATTAAACTTGGAATTCTGAGGAAATATAGTCAATTATAAAAGACTCAGAATACAAAGAACAAAAACCAGAATTGTGAGATATAAACAACTATGTTTGGGAGAAAAATTCTGGAAAAAAATGTCTCAATTTTGAGATGTAAGCATGTAATTCTGAGGAAATATAGTAGATAAAAAAGGCTCAGAATACAAAGAACAAGAATCTGAATTATGAGATGGGAAAAAAATCAGAAAAAAAAAAATCTGAATTTTGAGAAATAAACAAGGAATTCTGAGGAAATATATTCAAAGAACAAGTCGGCGCCAATGGTGTAGTGGTTAGTGCGTCGACACGACGCACTAACCACTACACCATTGGCACCGACCTCGAGACGGGAATCGAACTCGGGTCACCGTGAGCACCGGAGTGCATGTGTCATGCACTCCGGTGCTCACGGTGACCAGAGTTTGATTCCCGCCTCGAGGTCCTATGCCGATCCTTTCCCTCTCTCTGCTCCCCACACTTTCCTGTCAATACTGTCCTGTCCATTAAAGGTGAAAACCCCGAAAAAAGAATTCAAAGAACAAAGTTCTGAATTATTAAAGACTCCGAATACAAAGAAGAAAAACCAAAATTGTGAGATATAAAAAATGATGAGGGGGGAAAATTCCAGAATAAAAAATCTGAATTTTGAGATGTAAATATGGAGTTTTGAGGAAATATAGTCGATTAAAAAAAGACTCAGAATACAAAGAAGAAAAAACAAAATTGTGAGATATAAACAATTATGAGGGGGAGAAATCCAGAATAAAAAATCTGAATTTTGAGAAGTAAACATGCAATTCCAATATGAAAGTCTGAATTTTGAGATGTAAACAAGGAATTCTGAGGAAATGTAGTCGATTAAATAAAGACTCCGAATACAAAGAACAAAAACCAAAATTGTGACATATAAACAATTTTGAGGGGGGAAAAATTCTGGAAAAAAAATTCTGAATTTTGAGAAATAAACTTGGAATTCCATTATGTAAAAGTCTGAATTTTGAGATGTAAGCTTAGAATTGCAAGGAAAAGGAAAAGGAAAGTCATGGAATCATCTATTTCAACAGAACGTTTTATCGTTAACAGTGTCTAAAGTTTAAAATCAATATATTTAGTTGTCGATCAGTTCAAACCATTAAATCAGTCTTGATTTGAGCTGCTCTTAGACCAGTTAGTAAGGCTGCTTGCAGATTAGCGTCAGTGTCCCCGTCACTCTGTGGATTTAGGGAGGAATGTGGTGAGCAGGGAGGGATGGTGGTTTTGAAGTGATTGGAGAGAGCGATGGCGGTTTTTAAACGAGTTCAGTGAGGGATGGTGGTTTTTAAAGGCGTGGAGGAGGTGATGTTTATTGACTTACGGACCGCGGTGGCCATAGAGGGTTATTTAGAAGAATGGCTGGCAGAGCTCCAGCGACAGATACGCGTGTGCATATGTGTGTATTTTAACACGTTAAACTAATCGTGCTGTGCAGCTTCGACAGGAACGAGACCTGAGTAAAAGTTACCCATAATCCCCCTGTGTTCAGCAGATGTTTATTTTGTTGTAGGGTGTTATAAATGGGCGCAGGAGAAGTGGTGCCTGTTTCCTTATTGGGAACATTTACATGCTAGAACGCTTTCTCTCGCTCACATTCTTGCTCTGTTCCCAAACCTAATGAGTTGAGAATAATTATCCAGCATTTTAAAGCATCAAAAACCACACTCCTAACACTAAAGCTAGTATTTATCCAATATTTGTGTGCATTTCTATGCATGTTGAATGTCTACAGGGTGTCCGCGGGGTCTTAAAAAGTCTTAAATCCACTGAAATATTGTGTTGTAGGTCTTACATCATTGTAAACGAGTCTTAATTTGACTATGTCCATGTAAAGCTACCCAGTTGGGCAAACACCCATCCAATCACCAACAATCCATTCATTAATTTTCCTTCGGCTTAGTCCCTTATTTATCAGGGGTCGCCACAGCGGAATGAACCACCTACTTATCTGGCATATGTTTTACGCAGCGGATGCCCTTCCAGCCGCAACCCAGTACTGGGAAACACCCATACACTCTCACAGTCACACACACACTCATACACTACGGCCAGTTTAGTTCATTCAATTCACCTATAGCGCATGTGTTTGGACTGTGGGGTAAACCGGGGCAACTGGCCCAGCTGGCACTCGAACCAGTGACCTTCTTGCTGTGAGGCAACAGTGCTAACTACTGAGCCACCTACTAAATCCATCTCAGTAAAACTCTATTTGTAAGTCTATACTGTTAGCAATATGGTTTAATTATCTATCTTACAATAACATCTGATTAAAAGCTCTCCATGCATTTATAGACATATATGGTGAGGACACTGACCTGGATACATATGCATACCTTTAGTTTATTGTAGTTTTTAAAGCGTTTGTTTCAAACAGAAAAAAAAATATTATATGTGCAACGAGTGTTTGCTTGTTTTGACACATTATATAAAAAAATGTAGTTAAAATGTGACAACTAATTTGATTTTGATTTGATTTTTTTGGATGGGGCAAGTAAAAATCTTTTCCGCTAGACCAATTAATGGCCATTAGAAAACAAAATCCTGCATTTTTAGTCCTATATAACTCTAAAATTTCATTCTTACTTACTTCCTCCCAGGGCCGTTTATATCGAAATTGATATTTAGCCGCACCATATTGGTGTTTCGTAACATCTAGTTTTTTACGAGGTGGGTCGTTAGCCCAACGCTCAACCCCCAACCTGGAGGACCAGGACATACACACCTACACTACGGACAATTTAGCTTACCCAATTCATCTATATCGCATGTCTTTGGACTTGTGGGGGAAACCGGAGCACCCGGAGAAAACCCATGCCTACACGGGGAGAACATGCACACAGCACTCCACACAGAAATGCCAACTGACCCAGCCGGGTCTCGGACAGCGACCTTCTTGCTGTGAGGTGACAGCGCTACCCACTGTGCCACCGCGCCGTCAAAATTTCATTCTTAATGGTCTTAAAAAGTCTTAAATTTCACTTGGTGAAACCAGCAGAAACCCTGTGTCTATTCAGAGTTCTCCAAATCAGTGACTTTCAATTCAGTCCCTATGTAGACAGCAAGGCAGATCACTAGATACTGTTTGCACTCACTGCATGCATATTCATAAATCTCAATCTCTGTGAAGTTCTCAGACAAACTGAGATGTGTTCAGACGCCTCTTGGCAGTTTCTGTCAAAGTATTTTGAAATATACGCCAAAATCTGCAGACACAAAATATAATCACAGTTGATGTGCAATTGGCAAATAATGCGCAGCTGTTTATTTTCTTCTCTCTTTTTGGAAGTATAGGACTCACAATTCGTCAAAGCAACAACATCACCACAGGAGGCAAATCTCTCTAGGCAACCCAAAGCAGATTTGTTGGTAAACTACTGCAGGTTGTGCCAATTAAAATGATGAATTGTGATTTCTGTTTATGTAAGTGAGTTAATCAGAGCACATCTGTAAACAGATGACTGCTGTCAGTGTTATGGCCCAGCTAAACTTAGAAAACAAAGAGCAGTCAATAGAAATTGGAAGGATTTACAGCTGAACTGCAGCTCTTTCAGATGCAGTGGATAGTGCAATTCAGATGCTGAAATATTCAAATAATTCATCTGGCTGTCAATAGATTAATTTGTGATTTAATTAAGACACCATGGCTCCATCCATTTATCAATGCTTGTCCAAAAAGTCACACACTCTAATATTTCATTGCACTGCCTTAAGCTTTTATTATGGCATGCATTCGCAGTAGCATCATTTCAATATGCTTCTGCGGTGTCACAACATTTCTGTCCAGAGTTGCGTTTTTTTTTTTTTTGGTCAAAATCTTGTATAGATGATGGTAGAGTCGGACCACTGCGCAAATTCTTCTTCAGCACATCCCAGATTCTCAATAGGGTTAAGGTCTGGACTCTGTGTTGGCCAATCCATGTGTAAAAATGATGTCTCATGCTCCTTGAACCACTCTTTCACAATTTGAGGCCAGTGAATCCTACCATTGCCATTTGTCAGGGAACAAAAAAATCCATTGATGGAATAACTTGGTCGTTCAGTATATTCAGGTGATCAGCTGATATCATGTTTTTGGGCTCATAACATTTCTGAATCTCGACCTGAGCAACTGCAGCATCCTCAGATCACAGCACTGGCCCAACAGGCTTGTGTAGTCAGCACTAGTCATGATGGGTATACACCTCTCTTCTTATCCTGATGTGCTATCACTCTGGGAGAGGGTAAATCTGGATTCATCAGACCACATGAGCTTCTTCCATTGCTCTAGAGTCCAATCATTATGCTCCCTAGCAAATTGAAGCCTTTTTAGCCTAAATTGAAGCCTTTCCAGATTAGCCTCACTGATTGGGATTAAATTAAGGCTAGAGATCTGTTTACACCCCAATCCCTTGAGTTCCCTTTGCATTATGTGTGGAAATGCTCTTACTTTCAGTTATAAACATAGCCGTGAGTGATTGATTGCCAATCTTGATCATTCATATTTCTTCCTCAAAGATGATGGTTCCCTACTATACTTCCAGTTCTTAACAATGCATTGGACAATTCTTAACTCATATATAAAATACATAATGAAAACAATCTAATTTGTTGTCGTAAGTAGGGGGCAGGGATTTGTTTGTCCGATGGCAGAGAGACAAAAACCTGTTTGAAAGCAGTCATTATTGTTATACCTTTCTAACTATTCAATTAAAATATCAGTCACTGAAGCCAGATTTCTCAAGTGACATGACAGTCATGTTTATGACAGATTTACACTCACTGGCCACTTTATTAGGTACACCTTACTAGTACCGGGTTGGACCCCCTTTTGCCTTCAGAACTGCCTTAATTGTTCGTGGGATAGACATGGCCGTCATATTGACATGATAGCATCACGCAGTTGCTACAGTTTTGTCGGCTGCACATCCATGATGCGAATCTCCCGTTCCACCACATCCCAAAGGTGCTCTATTGGATTGAGATCTGGTAACTGTATAGGCCATTTGAGTACAGTGAACTCATTGTCATGTTCAAGAAACCAGTCTGAGATGATTCACGCTTTATGACATGGTGCGTTATCCTGCTGGAAGTAGCCATCAGAAGATGGGTACACTGTGGTCATAAAGGGATGGACATGGTCAGCAACAATACTCAGGTAGGCTGTGGCGTTGACACGATGCTCAATTGGTATTTTCTCTTTTTCGGACCATTCTCTGTAAACCCTAGAGATGGTTGTGCGTGAAAATCCCAGTAGATTAGCAGTTTCTGAAATACTCAGACCAGCCCGTCTGGCACCAACAACCATGTCACGTTCAAAGTCACTTAAATCACCTTTCTTCCCCATTCTGATGCTCGGTTTGAACTGCAGCAGATCGTCTTGACCGTGTCTACATGCCTAAATGCATTGAGTTGCTGCCATGTGATTGGCTGATTAGAAATTTATGTTAACGAGCAGTTGGACAGGTGTACCTAATAAAGTGGCCGGTGAGTCCCTCAAAACACCTCAAACAATAGCTATGTTTCCATCCAAAAATGCGAAATAACTTTATGCGCTAAACTGGAATATCGCATAAAAGATGTGCGAATAAAGCAGCGTTTCCATCCAACGAGTCAAAGAGAACAAAATCGTCACTTCCTGATTAAATGGCGCCAAATATCAACAGTAAAAACGGAATTTGCTGAGGTAGGAGAAACTGCGTGAATCTTTTCTTCATTTAATAAATGACTTGCGCCTCAGAAGGCAATGCTGACGCGCAGTGAACGCGTGGCGGCGTTTGAAGGCGTGAGACGCGGAGCACAGACGCTCTTAACAATTCTGGAGGTCATTAATAATATAATAACACTAATACTGAAATGCTTAAGGCATTTTAGAATGACCAAAACAACATTTCAGATGTTTTACAATGTGCTCAGCCTGCTGGTTTGTCCATTTACAAACATTTTTATCATCACATGATCTCTTATAACCAAATCACATGACCTTTTTTTAATGCGCATACAGGAATTTGTTCGGTAAAAGTGTTTCCATCGCAGTTTATGCGCATCTTTTCTTATCGAATAAAAAGTTTATCCTACTCAGTTATGCGCATACATTTTTTATGCGCATTTCCTAAATTTATGCGCATCTTAGCGTTTCCATCAACCGATTTTTTTATGCGCATATCCAAAATGCGCATAAAAATAGGTGGATGGAAACGTACCTAGTGTCACCTTTGCATTTAAAATGACACAACTGAGCGAATGACACTTAAAGGTTCTATGAAATTAAAATAAAGTTTTTTAGATGTTAGCATTAGTATTGTTAGTTTTTAAGATATCTATAAGCTAGTGCGCACCAAAACAGTGACAAAATTAGCCTTTAGAAGATATAAAACTGATATAAACATGTAAAGCTTGTAGTTTGTCACTTCCGCCTAAATGAATCAACGGTTTTATTCACGTCGCCTCACCCTTCAGTTCCTCATCAAATCTTCTGACCAATCAAATGCTCTCTAGTATCTGACATGCCCCGCCCCCTTAAAGACGCTTCTCATTTGATGCGCCTGAGCTCAACCACTCTCACTGGCAGAGCTGTGATAAAACAAAATGCTATTGGCTGTTTTTTTTTTTTAAAGGGGAGGAGCTATACTACGTCCCACCCTCTCTTCATGTTTCGGTTGAGATTACGTCAAATATCAAATAAAAAATGCACATTTTAAAGCCCTTCAGGAGACCTTTAACGACAGTTGTCATAGGCATGCATAACAGGTCGTTATATGATGATTATAAAGGTGTCTTATGAACATCCCTCTCACAAGTACAGTATTACCCATGTTTTTTGTGATGATTTTTCCAGTATATTGCAAGCGATAAGATATTGCACATCCCTTGTATTTTTGTTGAATAAAATCACCTCAGTGAATCGGGTCTGCAGCAGTGGTGTGATTGGCACGTTGCCAGCGTCCAGCCTCACTCTCATGATATGTGTGTTTAGACTGGCTTTCACTAAGGTGGTAAAATCCAGACCTGAACCTGAAGGCACAGCACAGTCAGTCCTGTGAGTTATGCCAGCCTTTCAGCAGTGCCGCCCACCACAGGAAAGAGAGAGGGGCAGTATTTAAAGGCTTGCTCGAAATGTTTTGGCAGGGATGTAATCGTGATCTTGGCATCAAACGCAGACTTGGTCTAAGGAACTGGGTCATGTTCGGGTTAGCACTTTTTGCAGCGTCTGCTCGCAGAGAATGACTAAATGAGCTTAATATCTGGCAACATTCGGACAATGCTTATCGTTACCCTCAAGTCGGGCCGTCAAGCAGCGGAGGTTTATGTGCGTTTTATAATTTGCCGATGATGTCATCAGCTCATTACCGCTGGCCTCGGATCAGTTGATTCACGAGCGTTTGGTAATTGAAAGAGATCATTGGTGGAGGAATGTATCAGGATCAGTAAAAGATGTTGGACAACGGAGGTCAGATACCGAGCACGAGCATTAGCATGAACGCGGTGCCAGCTTACCTGCGCGATAAAGAGCTTTTGGAGGCTGTTTTTTTTTCTCTTTTATTATGTTAACATGTTGTTCTTATCTCCTCCATTGGAAGCGGTTGTTTTTCTCTGTGTACAGACTCTATGGCAGAGGTGCTCAAATTACAGCGCTCGGGGCCCACTTTTAGAAAACGCACTGAGCTGATAATGAATTTGGGTTTAAAATATGCAGTAACCAACAGTTGAGACGGGTGCTTTATCAGAGGCTTTGTTTTCCCAAGTATTTTGTGCTATCATCATCATCAAAGCATTTCATTGTTACGTACCGTCATTTAACGGTTGTTCATTTGCATTGATTGTTCAATGGAATCTTTCCATTGCACAAAAGGTTCCTCATAATGGAGTTTTACACTTAAGAATTAAGTTTTACACTTAAGTAAATGTTTTTTAAGAAGTGTGTATTTTCTATGGGGATTGAAAATTCCTTCTTTAAAGGGATAGTTCACCTTAAAATTGAAAAGTCTGTCATCATTTCACCAAACTCTTTTCTTGTTCCAAACCTGTTTGAGTTTCTTTCTTCTGTTGAACTCAATAGAAGATCGATTTGTGTTGGGATGACTTGAAAGAATTAAGTTAACTTATTAGTTTTTGCGACTTTCAGTGGATTGAGCATAAAACAAATAAGTTTTTTTCCCAAAAACCTCAAGAATTGTGTTGTTTCACCTCATTTATATTAAGTAGTTTGAACAAATAGCAAATGTCATCTTTTGAGTGAAGAAAGATGGAAACCTGTAACCATTGACTTCCTTTGTATTTGTTTTTTCTACTATGGAAGTCAATGGTTACAGGTTTTTAGCTTTTTTTTTTCAAAATATCTTCTTTAGTCTTCAACAAAATAAAGAAACTTTTAAAATTTCGATTTTGGGGTGAGGGCGGCATGGTGGCTCAGTGGTTAGCACTGTCGCCTCACAGCAAGAAGGTCGTTGGTTTGAGTCCTGGCTGGGCCAGTTGGCATTTCTTTGTGGAGTTTGCATGTTCTCCCCATGTTGGCGCCATAGGTGAATTGGATGAGCTAAATTGGCCATAGTGTATGAGTGTGTGTGTGAATGAGTGTTGGGTGTTTCCCAGTACTGAGTTGCAGCCGGAAGGGCATCCGCTGCGTAAAACATATGCTGGAATAGTTGTCGGTTCATTCCGCTGTGGCAACCCCTGATAAATAAGGAAAATGAATGAATGAATGAATTTTGGGGTGAACTATTCCGTTATACTCTGCAGCGACCTTGATTTCAAAATGACATCAAAAATATGTCAAAATCATGACGTCCATTTGATATGTACACATTGATGCTTTTTTGACACAAGTTTTGTATTCATTTGAAAGCTTCAATTTAGGGCTGTGCGATTAATTGAAATCGTATCGAAATCGCGAATATCGAATTTGAACATGCACGATTTCAGGTATGATAACCTTTCAAGTCAGGAGGACTTGGTGCCCCCCAAAAAAGTCAACATCTGTGGTGTGGGATTACTTTGGAGACAGGAAGGCTGATGTATTGCAGAACCAGGTAATTTGTAAGACCTGTCAGTCACATATTGCATCTTAAAAGTGCGTGTAAAGCACGAGGAGCGTCGCTTCCTTCAGCATTTTCAACACGCTTTGCACTCGCACTCCTTTGTGGTTTGTCATTGCTGAGCGACCATCAAACGTTTTCTCAAAGGATGACAAACTAACAAAACATTGCTGCAGCTCTGATACAAGTTTTATTTACGTGAGCTCGCCGCTCCCAATATGCATGCGCAAGCCCGCCTATTCCACGGCAGCGTCACAAAGAGGTCTATGATCTACGCATGGCAAAAAAAAAATCTGTGGACACGTACAAAAGTACACGCAACTACTTCTGATATGTGGTCAAGTAGTCTATTTGTTTTGCGATAGGTCTGTTCTAGAGACTATGTTACACCTTTACTAGGTGGTTTTTATTTATTTTTTTGTTTTAGAGACATGTAACAGGTCTTTGATAAAGATCTAATTGGTTTCCATTGGAAATATGTTTCAGATGTCCGTGTGTGTGTCAAAATCTTGATTAAAATCGAAATCGCAATATTGTTCAAGAAAATTGTGATAGGTTTCTTTTCCCCATATCAGTCAGCCCTACTTCAATTCCAAATTTACTCTGGATTTTATGTCTTCATTGCATGTAAACAACCTTGATGTCAAAACAACATCAAATTGACAGTCCTGTAATCGTTTTTTGATGTGCTAGATGTCAATTTGATGTCGTTTTGACATTAAAGTAGTCATTTGACATCATATTGATCTGTGTTTTTGATTTTTCCGTTTGATGTCGTTTTGACATCAAGGTGTCCGCTGGGTCTTTTTTTATAATACGCTTTTAGATTTTTCAAAACAGTGATTTCTAAACATGCAAATCTTACGTAAATATGGTATACTCTATACTCAATATTTAAAGAAACAAATTGGCTATAATTAATGTGTACATTGCAAAACCCCGTCTGCAATGCAAACAAGCGGCACAACATGCAATCTGCAGAGACGTTGCAATAAAATCTGATTGTTTTGTATTATTTTGCATGATACGATTGAGACTGTGAGCGCTCACGGTGCAACTAAAACACCATTTGTATTTACAGTAGTGTGCTGCAGTTTCAGTAGCAGTTTTTCAGTGTTCGCCGCACATCACAAGACATAAATCATTCTGTTCCAGAGCTTGTTTTTTTTTTTCTCCTCCAAATCTTGATTTCCAGCCCTAATTACACTAACTGCCTAGTGTGAGTGTTTTCTTTCATTGTATCTGAGAGGTAAGGCCTCAGGTTGAAGCACTGATATGCACATATTGGATTTCTTAAGGGGATGCAAAGGAATGTTAACCATATTATCCCACTTAGTGCTCTCAGGGTTGCCAAGTTCTGTCTCGGGAACTCTGTGCATTGTGCTTGTCGTCCCACACTGTGGTCGCAGGCCTCTGGAATGCGTCTGAATTGTACGGTTGCCAGATATTATCGCTTCGATCAATGTCTCATGCTCCTGAAATGCACCTTGCGGGGTTCAGGTATTTTGTTCATCTTATCTGAGCGAGTCAGGAACTCAGAAACACAACACTGAGCGATCGGTGGAGTCCGTTCGGGGGCCATCGTGTCATTTTTACTCCCAAATTCTGTCCTCTGGCTCCACACCCCATCAGTATTTAAAAGACGTCGTTGTGCAGTTGTTGATTTTCAGCACTGGAACTTTGAGTGCTGTGAATGTACTGGGTAAAATCCCACAAAGGGCTCAGCGGAAGAAACCGGATCAGGCCCTTGGGTACTGTGGCGAAAAAACTTCTCTGTTCCTCAACCCGGACAAATTGTGCATTGAGCTTCTCAAACAAGCTCCTAACGGAAAATTTCACCCATATTTTTAGTCGTCCTAATGTTTTAAGAGCTGTTTATTATATTTAAAAAAAAATCTCTTTTGCATACAATGGTTTCCGCTGATGGTGTGGTTTGTAATGACATAGAATTGTCATAAATTATGACAGTTCATTTTTCCGGCTGAGCTGCTCTTTTCAGTTTATTATAGCAGGGTTTTGTTTTGGTTAACCAATGTCGAGTCAGTCTCACCAAGCTAGCCTTTTCTTATGCCCATAGAGACCTAAGATTGCTCTTTTCCTCAGTTTTTGCCTTTTATCACATTTTTTCACTCTAAAAAATTCTAGGTTGCATCGAAAACTCATCATTTGGTTTAATTTTAAAAATGTAATTTAAATTACCTTTTTTTTTATCCCAAAATGTTGGGATTGTCCATATTTAACCCATCATTGGGTTATAATAACCCAGCATTTTTAGTGTGCTGGTATGATATGATTGTTTCTGGGTGTGATTGTCCACAAAAATGAAAAACACCTTGGTTTTGAAGCCATGATTTGGTACACTTTCAGTACAGCTGTGGGCGAAACTAAACCTACGTTATTTTTTTTTTTATTTAACCTTAAATTACTGAGCACTCTAAAAAATTGCTGGGTTGATTCATAACAAATTTGGGTAATTTAAGAATCAGATTTTAGATTAGATATTTTATCCTTTAGATTTATTAGATTTATATTTATTTTAGGTTTTAAGTTATTTCAAGTTTAACTTAAAGGAACAATCCACTTTTTAAAAATAGGCTCATTTTACAGCTTTCCTAGAGTTAAACAGTTGAGTTTGACCATTTTTAAATCCATTAAGCCGATTTCTGGGTCTGGCGGGAGCACTTTTAGCTTAGCTTAGCATAGATCATTGAATCAGATTAGACCATTAGCATCTCACTCAAAAATGCCAAAAAAACAGTTTTGATAATTTTCCTGTTTAAAGCTTGACTCTTCTGCAGTCTGATGGACCGATGGAACATGGAAGTTGTTATATACTGAAGCATGACGTTAAAAAATGCTAATAAATTTGATGTCAAAACCTTGCCGTCCATTTGACATCCACACCTTTTTGACCACCATAATAACGACACAAAAAGTATTTTAATGTAAGAAAATTTGTATTCGTCTAAAAGCTTCAATTCCAAATTCCAAATTTGTATCCCTACAATGCACATAAACTTGATGTCAAAATGACATTAAATTGACTTCTAACATTGCCATTAAATATTGATCAAAGGACAATCCTGTAATCAGTTTTTGGCATGTATTTTGCTGCCACTGTTAGATGCCAATTTCACATCAAAGGTAGTCAATTGACATCAAATCGATTTGCATTTTTGACATATTTTTTGATGTCGTTTTGACATCAAGGTGCCCGCTAGGAATCCTGATATAAATTTGAGCCTGACAACATAAACAAAACAAGTCTAGAGGTAGAAAATGAAGTTCCACGCCTGCAGTTGTTAAAACAACACTGTATTTGTTAGATACTGTTACAGTCACCAGCGATCTAACTACTGCAGATCGCTGGAGAACTACATATCCTCAACATATACGAACTACAACTTCCAGCATGCACCGCACACACCCACCGGTTTCTCATTCCGTTGATTACACACTCACACAGTCGGAGGATTGATGGACTGATTACATGGACTTTAAATACATCTTTGCTGAGTCTTGTTTAACTTTTTGTGACATTACGACGCGTTTCCTTTGCCTTGCCTTGCCGTGTTTGACCCTTGCTTTGTTTTGTTTGTTTTATGTTGTTTGCCGCCCGGATCGACCACCCACCTGTTATTTGACCACCCTTCTGGATTTGCCTGCATGTACCTGTTTGACCCTGTTGACCATTGCTTGCCTGATCATTCTTGTAATAAGCTGCACGTGGATCCTCTACTCCATTGTCCAGCGTCCATTACATTACAGATACACACATGTACCAAACAGAAAGACTCAAACCGAAAGTATTCGTCACAAATATATACAGTTGAAGTCAGAATTATTAGCCCCCCTGAATATGTTTTTCCTCAATTTCTGTTCAACGGAAAGAAGATTTTTTTCAACACATTTCTGAACATAATAGTTTTAATAACTCATTTCTAATAACTGATTTCTTTTATCTTTGCCATGATGACAGTGCGTAATATTTTACTAGATATTTTTCAAGATGCTAGTATTCTGCTTAAAGTGACATTTAAAGGCTTAACTAGGTTAATTAGGCAAATCATTGTATAACGATGGTTTGTTCTGTAGACAATCGGGAAAAAAATATTCTTTAATGGGGCTAATAATATTGACCTTAAAATGGTTTAAAAATTTTTTTAAAGCTGCTTTTATTTTAGCCGAAATATATCAAATAAGACTTTCTCCAGAAGAAAAAATATAATAGGAAATACTGTGAAAAATTCCTTGCTCTGTTCAACATCATTTGGGAAATATTTAAAAAAGAAAAAAAAATCACAGCAAGGCTAATAATTTTGACTTCAACTGTATACTTTTTACGCGCAGCAGAGTATACATGAAAACACTTGTTTAGGTAAGAGTTACCTGCAGTTTGTTTGTACTGAATGGCTCAGATCAGATGCGTGTGTGTGAATTCAGCATCTGCAGAAATCAAGAAGCCGCATAATTAGCCCTCTGTGTGTTTGTAGAAGAGTAATCGCGCCAGCTCTTTTTATTTATGTTTTAGTGCGCGTACACCTTCACACAGGTGTCAGAGACCTGAGCAAACACGCAGGCCAGCGCAGTCAAATGAGGTCAGGAGAGAAGCGTGAGCTGGATTTATATCTCTGCACTCTGGAGAGAAACTCTGGTTCCAAAGACAAGACGGAGGAAGAGTCTGCGCTGTACACACTGTACAAAAACTATTAGCTGACTTTACTTAAAATAAGGGAGTAAAGCTGTTGCTTTTAAAACTATTAATTGACTTTACTTAATAAAAATGAAGGCAATGGGTTTACTCACTTTTTTAAGTAAACGAACTACAGTTGAAGTCAGAGTTCTATCTATCTATCTATCTATCTATCTATCTATCTATCTATCTATCT
>CAIGQV010019186.1:4237550-4273978 GCA_903798115.1 Danio jaintianensis | reverse complement strand
AAGTATTGCATTGTATACTGTTATAAGGTGCTGTGTACAAATGCGTATGAAAAAGTATTGCACATGTTTATTGCACAGTAGGGGAATAATTAACTGTTCATGAGGTAGATGGCCTGAGGAAAGAAACTTTTCCTGTGTCTGGCTGTTTTTGTGCTCGGTGTTCTGTAGCGCCGGCCAGACGGTAACAGTTCAAACAGAAAGTGTGCTGGGTGTGAAGGGTCCAGAGTGATTTTGCGAGTCCTTTTACTCACTCTGGAAGAGTACAGTTCTTGAAGTGTAGGAAGGGTAGTGGCAGTGATTCGTTCAGCAGTCCGGACTATTCGCTGTAGCCTACGGAGGTCGGTTTTGGCAGCTGAGCCGAACCAGACGGTGATTGAAGTGCAGAGGATGGATTGGATGACAGCTGAGTAGAACTGTACGAGCAGCTCCTGTGGCAGGTTGAACTTCCTCAGCTGACGAAGGAAGTACAGTCTCTGCTGGGCTTTCTTCACAATAGAGTCTATGTGAATGTCCCACTTCAGATCCTGAGAGATGGTGGTGCCCAGGAACCTGAATGACTCTACTGCAGCCACAGTGCTGTTCATGATGGTGAGTGGGGGAAGTGCAGGGAGGTCCACTATCATCTAAAGTCCACTATCATCTCCACCGTTTTGAGCGTGTTCAGCTCAAGGTTGTTGCATCTGCACCATAGAGCCAGCCGCTCCACCTCCTGTCTGTATGCAGACTCATCACCGTTCCGGATGAGGCCGATAACAGTAGTGTCGTCAGCAAACTTCAAGAGTTTAATGGAGGGGTCTTTTGCAGTGCAGTCATTGGTATACAGGGAGAAGAGCAGTGGGGAGAGAACACATCCCTGGGGGGCACCGGTGCTGATGGTGCGGCTGTCGGATGTGATTTTGCCCATTCTGACTAGCTGTTGTCTGTCTGTCAGAAAGCTGGTGATCCATTGACAGACAGAGCTAGGAACAGAGAGCTGGGTCAGTTTGTACTCGAGCAATGATGGGACGATGGTGTTAAAGGCAGAACTGAAGTCCACGAACAGAATCCTTGCGTAGTTCCCTGGTTTGTCCAGATGTTGTAGGGTATAATGCAGTCCCATGTTGACTGCATCATCCACAGACCGGTTTGCTCTATAGGCAAACTGCAGGGGGTCCAGCAAAGGTCCAGTGATGTCCTTCAGATATGCTAACACCAGTCTTTCAAATGACTTCATGGCCACAGATGTTAAGGCAATAGGTCTGTAGTCATTGAGTCCTGTGATCTTTGGCTTCTTCTGGATTGGGATGATGGTGGAGCATTTGAAGCAGGATGGAACTTTGCGCTGTTCCAGTGATCTGTTGAAGATCTGTGAGAAAATGGGAGCCAGCTGGTCAGCGCAGGTTCTCAGACAGGCTGGTGAAACACCATCTGGGCCAGGTGCTTTCCTTCTCTTCTGCTTCCTGAAGATCTGACGCACATTATCCTCACTGATCTGAAGTGCAGGGGGGGGGAGAGAGATGGCTGGAGGTGTTGATGGCTGTGTAGAGAGATCGTCAGGGTGGGTTTGGGGTGTCTCAAATCTACAGTAGAACTTATTCAGCTCGTTTGCAAATTGTTTACTGCCATCAATGCTGGGGGATGGTGTCTTGTAGTTTGTGATGTCTTTCAGGCCTTTCCACACTGATGCCGGGTCGTTGGCAGAAAACTGGTTTTCCAGCTTTTTGGCATAGCTCTTCTTAGCCACACCAATCTCCTTTGTCAGTGTGTTCCTTGCCTGATTGTACAAGACCCTGTCCCCACTCCTGTAGGCATCCTCTTTGGCCTGACGAAGCTGTCTAAGTTTTGGTGTGAACCATGGTTTATCATTGTTAAATGATAAGTAGGTCCTGGTAGGGATGCATAGCTCCTCACAGAAACTGATGTATGATGTTACGGTATCTGTGAGTTCGTCGAGGTCGGTGGCTGCAGCTTCAAAAACACTCCAGTCAGTGCATTCAAAACAGCCTTGTAAGGCCTGTTCTGTGTCGTTGGTCCATCTCTTAACAGTCCTTAATACTGGCTTAGTAGTTTTAAGTTTTTGTCTGTAAGTTGGTATAAGATGAACCAGGCAGTGGTCGGAGAGTCCTAGAGCTGCTCTAGCGACGGAACGATATGCATCCTTTATTGTGGTGTAGCAATGGTCCAAAATATTATTGTCTCTGGTGGGGCATGTAATGTGCTGTTTGAATTTAGGCATCTCATGTGTGAGTTTCGCCTGATTAAAGTCTCCGAGAATGATAAAAACAGAGTCCGGGTGTTGTTGTTCTGTCTCTGTGATCAGATCAGCCAGCTGTTGCAGTGCAGTACTCACGTGTGCTTGCGGTGGAATATAAACACCGATGAGAATGAACGAGGAAAACTCCCGCGGCGAGTAGAACGGCTTACAGTTAATGAAAAGCACTTCCACGTCAGGACAGCACATCTTCTTTAACACAGTTACATCCGTACACCACCTTCTGTTGATGTAAAAGCATATCCCACCACCGCGCGTTTTGCCCGTTGACTCCGTATCACGGTCCGCTCTGTACAGCTGAAAGTCCGGTAGGTGTAACGCGCTGTCCGGAATGGCTTCGTTCAGCCAGGTTTCCGTGAAACACAGAGCAGCAGAGTTGGTAAAGTTCTTGTTTCTTCGTGCGAGCAGAAGTAGTTCGTCCATTTTGTTAGGAAGAAAGCGGAGATTCGCCAGATGGATGCTCGGCAGCGCCGTTCTGAAGCCGCGCTGTCTGAGCCTGACGAGCGCGCCGGCCCGCTTCCCACGCCTGCGCGTCCTGTAGCGTTTCCCTAGTGCAGCTGCTCCGCCGACAACAATGTTCAGCAAAACGCCAGAGAAATCAAAAACCGGTTGGTCATTTTTATGTGTTTCCAAAATTTGACGGCCCGTTTCTCAATGCGCATGAGTAGAGGATACTGGCCTAGTTCTGCCCTGCATGCATTGCTGGGCGTGTTCCTCTGTACCCTGAGGATGCTCCTACAGAACTCTGCATGTAGGCTTTCAATTGGATTTTTATCCCATTTATCAAACTCATGACTGAGGAGAGGACCCCACACTTCACTCCCGTATAGCACTATAGGTTCAATCACTGACTGGAAAATTTTGAACCAGATTCCAACTGGAATTTCTATTTGTGTTGATTTTTTAATATTATTATATATATTATTATTTTTAATATGTTCTCTCTCTCTCTCTCTCTCTCTCTCTCTCTCTCTCTCTCTCTCTCTCTCTCTCTCTCTCTCTCTCTCTCTCTTTAGTCCTGATGAAATGAGGGAAGTGTGTGGGATGTTATTTTGACTGTATTCCTGTGCTTTCTGTGAGGATCCGCAGATTCAGAGCCACTAAAATACTAGTCCTCGAAAAAAGAACAGCGGATGGAAACAGAGAGTAAGAAAAGGAGGGAAAGCCCGGCATCTCGGGCCGCAGGGTGTGTGTGCGTTTGCTGCCAGCGAGGTGAACGCCACCCAACTAAAACACAAAGCTAAATGGCTAAGCAAATGTTTAGATGTCTGAGCTGCATCTGGTGCTGCGAGCCCAAGAGTTGGACTCTACAGTAGGAGCTGACAACAAATCAAATCACACGCATCAGATCAAATTAAGGAGTACAACCAATCTCTGGCAGCATCAAAGGAAGAGCTTGTCCAAAAAAAAAAGAAAAGAAAGTTCAGTCATTATTTTCTCCTTCCTTGTGTTGTTCCTTTAAAAGTACACTAGCGTTCGAAAATTCGGAAATATTCGATTATGTAAGGTTTTAAAAGGAGTTCTAATGTGCTTACCAAGGCCACATTTCATTCATTCATTCATTCATTCATTCATTCATTCATTCATTCATTCATTTCCTTCGGATTATTCTCTATTTCAAAGGTCGCCACAGTGGAATGAACTGCCAACTATTCCGGCATATGTTTTAAGCAACGGATGCCCTTCCAGCCGCAACCCAGCACTGCGAAACACCCATACACGCTCTTAATTACACACACATTCAAACACTACGGCCAATTTTAGTTTATTCAGTTCACCTGTACTGCATGTGTTTGGACTGTGGGGGAAACCGGAGCACCCGGAGGAAACCCACGCCAGCATGGGGAGAACATGCAAACTCCATACAGAAATGCCAGCTGACCCAGCCGGGACTCAAACCAGCAACCTTTTTGCTGTGAAGCGACAGTGCTAACCACTGAGCCACCATGCCGCCCGGCCACATTTCAGTAAATCAGTAATATTGACAACAATTTGAAATCATTTTTGTAATTTATTTTGCAATTTGAAATAAATGTTTTCTGCCAGACTATGCTTTGAAACTTAGTTTATTCCTATGATTGAAAAGCTGAATTTTAAGCATCATTACACCAACTTTTGAAGTCACGTAATTTGTTTGAATTATTTTTAATGTGCTGATTTGATGGTGAAAAAAATAATTATTATTACTAAAATCAGTATTTTTTTTTTATAGTTATTCGGGATTGTTGAACGCTATCTCACAGCAATTCGTAACTTTTTTAATTAGCGGCTAATTCGTGTAAATTTGTATGATCTCATTCATACAGTTTAGTGCAATTTGCTCCTCCCCCAATGATGGTTGTGTTTAGGGGTGGGGTTTGAAGCCACGCCTCCTTTTAAAAATCGTACATTTTTGTGTGACTGAACTATGAACTTGTACGAATTATCCACTAAACTGACAAAAATAGTTATAAATAGCAAAATAGTTACATTTCCTCATGAGATCAGGCTGGATTGTTTCATTAATACACAGCTTTCAATACAATCTTGCTGCCTTAATTATTTTAGTTGAATTAAATTAACTTTTCTAGTTATCTCAACTTACAGCAATCAAAGTGACTAAAATATTAAGTTAATAGTTAAGTTGCACTATTAAGTGTAAGTTACACACTTTAGTGTAACTTAAACAATTTAGTTGAAACCTGATTAACTGATTACAATTAGTTAAAGTACCAAAAACATTTCTTGTCATGTTCCAAACAACAACATTTTTTTACATAGAAATATTTTGTAGCATTATACATGTCTTTGCTGTCACTTTTGAGCCGTATAATGCATTATTGCTTAAATAAAAAAAGCCTAGTAACCTTTTGAAGGGTTGTTGTATATTATAAAGGGTCTTAAAGGTTAGGTTAGTCAATAGTGAAATGCTCATGTCTGTCATCTAACACAAACATTTTTTGAAAAACCTCAGTGGACATATGAATGACACAAGGAACTCAGTGCTTCCCTCAGATAGACTTTACTTGGGCGGGCTGCCCAGGCATATTAACGGCCGCCCAAGTGTATTTGGTGGTGACACATGAATAATACTATTATTATCATCCTTTTACACTTTTTGTATCCGCCCAAGAAAGCCAAACATTCGCGATCGATTAACCAGTTAAAAATCTTCTCTAGCTCTGCACGTTTCCTACTGCTGGTTCTGTGTGCGCGAGAACCCTCATCACTCACACAGACAATCTCACATGCTCTGCAGACCCAATGAGACGCGCCTTTTGCGCCAAAATGCATCCGGCCATAGTTTCTGAATCTCCTAAAATGTCCGGGATTCGGGTTTTACTTTCGCTTTCTAAAGTTGCCATTATTTGTATGCGTTTTTGCAAGACCTTTTCGCAGCTGACTGCGCGCGCACGGGCGCGAGAGAAACATTAAATGATTAATCATTTAATAAACGACTTTACTATAAACTGTATATACTCAGAGAGAACAGAATATACTGGCTGCAAAATATTTGTACACCATTAAAAATGGCTAATCAACTAATTTGCCTTATTTAAATAATCTACACTTTTTATTCTAGTAATTATTATAATTTTTTGCAATAATGTCTATTTTTATTCCTTTTTTCTGTTATTTATTTCTTATTTGTTGTATATTTTATTAATTAAATGATGTTAATATATTGCATACTTTATAGATATCTAAAATGTTTTGGCAATACTGTACTATGTCATGCCAATAAAGCAACTTTAGAGAGAGAGAGAGAAAGAGAGAGCAACCTTTACCTGTCAGTGGGTGCACATGTCTCCTAAATAGCATACAAAATAAGAGAAATAGTGGATTACTTTTATTTCAACAGCCTTTTTTTAAATAAATTTAACCCATTGAAAAGAAAAGGTGTATAACAGTGTCATAATAAATAAAAATATAGTTAGAAATCACATGATTTTTTGTTTGTCGCATGTAGTTGACCATTTATGTGCTGTGGGTAAAAGGTGTGTTTCAAGTCGACTACCACCGCAAGTATATTTTAAACCTGTGGGAAGCACTGGAAGTCTAAGCAAATCATTTCCCTAATAATATTGTGCCATCCATTCAAGGATAGGGGTTTGTCACTGAACCAGTTTATCATTATATATTTTTGTCTGGCAACAAAGGCTAAAATGTCGAACAAATGATTGGTGAATTTGTCAGGTGAATCTGTCAACCGGGAGACCTAAAATCAAAGACAATGGATTTAACTGTAGCTGAAGTCCATACGTACGGCTCATAAAAGTAACAACTTTTGACCAATAATTAAATGACTTTTATTGTATGAACATAAAAACACTTTTCTAATAATGTCTTCATTTTGGGTTTTAAAGCAAAAAAGCCACACAGGTTTGAAATTATATGAATGCTTTTTTTTTTTGAGTGAACTATGCAATGAAAAACATATCTACCAATATAAAACACAGTAAAAGCAAACAGTATTTGTGACGCTCCGTCCTGCAGAAGTCGTCATGCTCTGGAAAGAGTTGTTTAATGATATATCTCTGGCAGTGGCTGACATCTGGGCTGGTAGGTGTTTCTGAGTGCGGGAACGGAGCCGGTTCATTTGAGGTTATTGCGCTTTCTCTTGATGCCAGATGATGGACAGCACCTGCACCTCAGCTGTGCTCTACTGGCCCAGAGTCACAGAGATGATGCATCTGTGGCCCGTTTCAGGACCCAGCAGATGATCCTTCTCTATTCCTCACGTTCAGCATCAGAATCACTGCAGGAGCACTTCTGGAAGAGCGAGAGCGCTTATGATTGGATAAAAGATATATTATGTTTGCAATTGCTGTGTGTTATATTCTCAGACTGCATGTCTGTGAATATATCATAATAATCAAAGCAGCAGCAGCATAGCAGATCTATTCCGCCAAGACCAAACACATCAACATTGCTTTACACATACTCATTACCATACTAAATCTCTCAGAGAATCATCATGACTCGAAATTGTGAGACGGAGCATGTGCTGTGTGTTCATGCTAATGACATCACACACATACTGTGCCTTTAAATGCCATGCTCTTTTATTGTAAATCCAGAAGGCTAAAAGCAATAGTTCATCTAAAAATTATAATTTTGTGGCTGGTTTCTTTTTGACGACTATAATTTTTTTTCTTTATATATAATTATTTTTTAGGAGTTTTCGCCTTTATTATGATATAAGACAGTGGAGATTTCAGACAGGAAAGCATTGGGAGCAGAGAGAGGGGCAGGATCGGCAAAGGACCTCGAGCCGGGAATCGAACTCGGGGCACTTCTGTGCTATATGTTGACGCACAGTACCACTAGTCGACTATTGGCGCCGACTGACCACTATAATTTAATTATATTTTGTGGTAGTGTGTTTTTGTGCTCCTACATGGCTGGTTTTGTCCTGTCATTTGATAAATAAACATTACACTAAAACTGCCAGTAGGAGGCGACAACACCCTGTCTGAGTGAGTGATTCATTGACTAATTCATTCAAATTATCCATTCAAAATGGCTGATTCATTTAGAGGTGAAGCAAGTGACATCCTTTATAAATGACCCAAATGATTTATTCAAAAACAGTTTCATTCAGGAAAGAAGTGTTTCCGACTTTGTTTGAACCTATTTTTCTTATTGAAACTCTAAAAAGAGACAAAATAGTGTCTAAAATGTAACCCACTCAATATAAACGTCTAGCTTGTTGAACGGATTTGATACTGTCTGTGCCCTTATATTTAGAAAAAGCACTCTCTTGCTTATGTGGTTTATAAATGTACAAATACTTTTACTTCATAATACTTCATAAATTGAATTAGTGTCATTCCAGCTGCATTCGAAAAGTCTTCATCTTGCAGTCAACGCTTTTGAACAATCGAGACGTCTTTTTGTTTGGTTTGGGCTTCTTTTTTTTGCAGAAGTGAGTGACACGATGTCAGCTTGCACAATGGTGAAACCAATTATGTTATTATCAAAGCTGATAAATATTGCATGGCTCCACTTGTCTGCTATTATGAATTGAGCAGTGACTCCCAAACACATGAAATGAGAACTTTGTGGATTTACGCCTGCGTTTAAACACAGTTATCACTCCAAAACTTTTTAGTGTGTACGTGGCCTTTGTTTCTAACTGCAGACTCCCTTAGACTCTCTCTCTCTCTCTTCCAACGTTTCCCCTTTTTTCCACATAAAGCTGTTTTTCATAAACTAGCCTGGAATAGCAGTCCCTGAGGCCGAGGCCTGAAACACTAGCTCTCTCTGAGCTTTCTGTGTGTGTGTGTGTGTAGGCTGAAACACTAGACTTTTCTGAGCTCCTGCCAAACAGATGCAGTCACTTGCAGTTCCACGAGAGAAACCTTCATGGCTCTTTCTCTCTCATTCTCTTTATTTCTCTGCATCTCGATCTATTCTTCTCAGATCAGCCTTGTATTACCTTTGTCTGCGACGCTTTTTTCAGAGAATGAAAGTTTGCTCGGTCACTTCTAAGGCATTGTAAATGTCAGCCGCGTGTGCAAAATGATTTAGATGTTTATTGTGGTTGTGTGTTTATGCAAAACCTCATAAAGTTGCTCAAGTTACTTTATTTTTCAGCTGATTTTTTTTTACCTGTTAAACATTAGGATTTAGCCACAATTATTACAGAATTTAAAAAAATGGAAGTAAAAACGTGTTTTCAGGTGCATCTGGCACCATTTGTGGTCAGGAATGTTATGCCAACTGCCAACATACCCTTAGCAACCGCATAGCAACATCTGTGCTGTTTCCACTCCTTTATGTTCATGGTTTTCATATTTTCGTGACAGATGTGCTGTGCTTCAGCATAAAACGAAGACCTCAGTAGTAGGTTAAGCAAAATACAATTGATATTAATACTGACAGTGCAAATATTAATACTACGCAACATTATTTGCAAGCATTTTTATCTTTCTGTAGTGCTTAAAATGATCACTTGTGTTTATTTGGTGCCATAACTGGTAGTAAATATAATGAACAAATGACAAAATAAATACAGAATGAAATATTCAAACTAAATAAATAGTGGTTTAGGGTTTTTTTGGGGAGTCTAACTTGAAATTGAAATCAAATGTTTACACTTCTTGAGGTTTATTTGTACTCTATGCATCTGCAAGTTTGCTTTAGTGTGTTTGCAGCAAACATGACGTCATCGTGTCATTGGCGGAAGTTCGCTATGAGTGTGCGTAAATTGCTCATTTACACAATTGTACTAAGTACAAACAGTTTCATGAGTGTCCTTCATATTCACCCACAACCTATTCATTTTATATATAATTTAAATCTTCGCCAAAAACGTGACACAATTTGCATTTAGAAGATATAACCGGTGTCCTAAAATGTTATCCTACCCATCAGATTATGCTACCAACACTGTATTTGAATGGTTCTTAGGTTGGGGTTAGGGATTAGGTAGGTTAGGGTGATATAACAGCTTCATATCACACTACTCCACATTAAAATTTACACTGGTAGCAAAATCTGATGGGTAGCATATTGCGTCATCAAAATGTGCTACCTACTTTTTGAATGGGAGGTAGGTAAATCTGACAAAATAGGACAAATCGACAGAACACCTGCAGCCTAGTTAGTACCTGGATTGGAAAAATGGGACCATATGAGAAAACTAGGTTGCTGCTGGAAGAGTTGTTAGAGAGGCCAGCAGGGGGACCTCTATCTGGAGTCTGTGTGGGGCCTAATGCCCCAGTATAGTGATGGGGACTCTATAAGGGTGCTTTCACACTTGGTTCACTTGCCTGGACCGTACCCAAGTTCGATTGTCCCCCCTTGCCACCTTCTCGGCTAGTTTGTGTCTTTTTTCCTTCTGAACCCCGGTACGCTTGCGTCATTGAGCTGCTGTTGTGTGAAACACGAAAGCAAAGCGCCAAAATGGAAAGACGTACGCACATTTCGGTCGTTCTGCTTTTACTGAATCTTTTGGTTTTGGACATACAGAAATCGACTCGCGTTCATCTGCCGCAAAAATAATATAAACGTTCATAACATCACGTGATGTCTGCAGAAGCTGTTTTTGGAGGAGACAAGCAGACATTATGACTGTGATTGCCCTGGCTCAGTCCCGCTTGTCACCAAGGTACAGTACGTGATATACAGACACACACACACACACACACGAATGAACGTTATGAAAACGATAGTTTGTTGTACAGTTGGCGGTTTACTTCCGTTATTTGGTACAATTGCATTCATACCAGAAGTGAACCGTACCAGAGTTTGCGTGAACTCTTTCAGGCGGACTCGGGTACGGTTCATGTGTGCGCACCTGAGTTCAGAAGACACGTTCACACTAGCTAAACGTACCGTACTCTGACGTCAAACGAACCCGGGTGCGGACCAAAAGTGCTAGTGTGAAAGCACCCTAAGACTCTATACTGTTTAGTGAGCACCGTCTTTCGGATGAGACATTAAACTTAAGATCCTGACTCTCTGTGGTCAATAAAAATCCCAGGATGTCCTTCTAAAATAGTAGGGGTGTGTCCTCGGCACCCTGGCCAAATTTACCCACTGACTTCTGTCCATCATGGCTTTATCATCTGTCTCCTCTCCACCAATAAGCTGGTGTGCGGTCTGGTGCAAAATGGCTGCTGTTGCGTCATTCAGGTGGAGCACATTGGTGGTGGATGAAGAGACCCCTCCCCCGACGCTGTAAAGTGCTTGAATGTCTAGAAAAGCACTATATTTAAATAAGGAATTACAAACATTCAAAGCTTACAGTTTGTCACTTCTGCCTAAATGGATTAAAGATTTTTTTGACATCACCTCATACTTCAGTTTATCATCAAATCTTCCGCCCAATCAAATGCTCACTAGTATCTGACATGCCCCACCCCCTTCAAGATGCTATTGCTATATATGCGCTTGGGCTCAACCACTGGCAGAGCTGTGATTAAAAAATGAAATTCTATTGGCTGATTTTTAAAAAGGGGAGGGGCAACTCTGTTCCTCAAATTACGTCACACGTCAAACACACATGAAGTACACATTTCAAAACGCTTCACGGAACCTTTAAACTGAATTAATTCACAAATCTCATGCATTTTGAATTGTGGCCAGCCTCGTGTCCAGCAGTACTTGAGGAAACGCTCCCGGATTAACACCAAGAGCCTGTAGACGCTCAGCAGATGATGTTTAGTCTTATGAGGAACCTCAAGAATCTAGTCGGGACAAAATCCTATTCAAGCTCCTTATCTCATTTAATAAGATGAGAGGCAAACCACACACACACACACACTCTGATCTCAGGTCAGGACAGAACAGCTGGTCATCTGACCTGTGTCTGCGCTCTCTCGACAAGATGTTTGTTGTGTTTGTGTACGTTTACAAGCGGATGTTTGTTTGTTTTTAGGAGCGCCGAGGATTCTGGGAAAAGCCTATTGGATGCTCTAATCATGTACTGAGGTTTATTAGTCCGGTAGTGCTGAAGGATCATACTGATAAGCACATAAACACACACACATCCACGCATGTTGCTCCAATTTCTAGTTTTATACAACATTTTAAATACAGTTCAGTTACTTTTACTTGTGTAAAGTACAGTGCTTACCAGAGGTTACTATGTCATATATAATGTCTATATTGCAGAAATGTGCAGTTCTGGGAATAATGCACAGGTAAAAATGTTAATAACCTTTATAAAGTTGTTATAAGTGTTGAAAAGAGTTCAGAAAAAGAGTTCCCAATTTGATTGGACGGGAATCACAGGAGTTTGCCTATCACTGTAGACAAGGAAAAAATAAACAAAGTAGTGACTGCAGGTTGTAGATAGTAAAGTAAATAGAGTAATAGTAGAGTAAAAGTATTGATACAGAAATAAAAGTCTACTAAAGTGAATGTACACATTTTGAAAACTACATACTAAAGTAAAGTTCCTTCCTACAGTAATTTGAGTATTTGTAATTCTTTAATTCTTTATTGTAAACTTTATACCAATTATTATTATTGAATAACTTCTAATAAATAGTTGTTATACAATGGCTAAGACAGACATATACACTGTAATGAGTCGTGGACAACAGAGGTGAGGATCCACGTGCAGATATATTAAATAGAATAGTCAGCCAGGCAATGGTCAAAACAGGAGCAAACTGGAGCATACAGGTAATCCAAAAGCATAGTCAGAGTACAGGCGAATGGTCGGTAGGGATGTCTGACATTAATCTGATGTTTCGACACAGTGTCGAGATCCCGAAGCGCAAGTGTTTCGAAATACTGGACCAAAGCATGATCCGAAACACCCAGGTCACATGACTAAAGTGTTTCGAAACACCAGGTCATGTGACTAAAGAGATTCAAAGCATCGGCCATTTCAGAAGCGTTTCGAGACCTAGCAAATCTGCGTTTGACTGACAGGGTCGGAAAAAAATCTTTATCTCATGTAGCCTAGTGGACCTGAAGTAACTGTGCTGCAAATGTCCCGAGTTCGAATCCCAACTTGTACAAATACTCTGAAATTATGACTTTATATTTTGTTACTTTTGTTACTCTACTTTTATATTATGTTACTTTTTTATGACCAAAACAAGACATATTTATTCACAAATTTATTCATGGATGTCAGACCAATGTTAAAACAAAACATGTTACAAGAACAGAGCATTTAAAACTAACTTCTATAGCTGCATCACCCTGGACTCGAACCCATTATGTCTGCAGGCTAGTCAGGAACTCTCACCGCTCCACTAAATCACTTGAAGTCTCAACTCTACAACGTGGGGTTTAGTACCTCAATTTGCTTAACTGATTTTTTGCTGAAGCTGTTCCAGAGCGATACATAAAAACGACCACTAGGAGAGACGGGTTTCGAAACGTTTTGAAGCTTCAATAAACAATAAACAAAGCAAAGGTCAAAAGCACGAAGGAAACGCTTTGAATTGCTCACTTACAGCTTACAAGACTCAGCCAAGAGTGTGTGTGTGTGTGTGTATGAGGTGTCTTTATAGTCCTGGAAATCAGTTCTTACAAGAATCAGCTGTGCGTGTGTAATCAGGGAGAGAACAAGAACTGGTGTGTGAGGTGCATGATGGGAGTTGTAGTTCATTAAAGTGGTATGTGTGTAGTTTTCCAGTGATCTGCAAATGCTTGATTGCTGGTGATCGTGACATACACAGCAACTTTCAAATCACAACATGTATACACATCAGTGTTCATATTTGGCTATTTTCCAGAAAATGGGTTAAAAAAATGCCCAATTTGTTTGGCTGTTATTTTAGTTCAACCTTTATATGATTGGTTATTTTTTCCGATTCAATCCAGTGTGACAAATCTTTTAACCAATGATAAATGAACGAACTTGACAAATATGAATCAGTTACCCCAATCTATACTTTTTCAATTCATGTTTATTTAAAAAGCGTCTTTCATCATCATTTTCAGATACAGTTACAGATAGATACAGGCATAATATATTTGTCGTAACTGAGTCTTACCTTTGAGAAGCAAGATTTAGTTTGCGCATCGTATCTTTAATTCAGCTGTTTCTGGTCACGGCTCACGTCACATTCATTTTCACGTCAAAGCATCTCCTACTTTAGCGCTCACTGATGGACATTTACTCACGGAGAGCCTTGTTTCAGTGCATGGACATACTCACCGGCCACTTTATTAGGTACACCTGTCCAACTGCTCGTTAACGCAAATTTCTAATCAGTCAATCACATGGCAGCAACTCAATGCATTTAGGCATGTAGACATGGTCAAGACGATCTGCTGCAGTTCAAACCGAGCATCAAAATGGGGAAGAAAGGTGATTTAAGTGACTTTGATTGTGGCATGGTTGTTGGTGCCAGACGGGCTGGTCTGAGTATTTTAAATGCCTTGTTGATGCCAGAGGTCAGAGGAAAATGGCCAGACTGGTTGGAGCTGATAGAAAGGCAACAGTAACTCAAATAACCACTCGTTACAACCGAGGTATGCAGAAGAGCATCTCTGAACACACAACACGTCAAACCTTGAGGCAGATGGGCTACAGCAGAAGAAGACCACACTGGGTCCACTCCTGTCAGCTAAGAATAGGAAACAGAGGCTACAATTCGCACAGGCTCACCAAAATTGGACAACAGAAGATTGGAAAAACGTTGCCTGGTCTGATGAGTCTCGATTTCTGCTGCCACATTCAAATGGTAGGGTCAGAATTTGGCGTCAACAACATGAAAGCATGGATCCATCCTGCCTTGTATCAACGGTTCAGGCTGGTGGTGGTGGTGTAATTGTGTGGGGGATATTTTCTTGGCACACTTTGGGCCCATTAGTACCAATTGAGCATCGCGTCAATGCCACAGCCTACCTGAGTATTGTTGCTGACCATGTTCATCCCTTTATGACCACAGTGCACCCATCTTCTGATGGCTACTTCCAGCAAGATAAGGTGCCATGTCATAAAACGTGAATCATCTCAGACTGGTTTCTTGAACATGACAATGAGTTCACTGTACTCAAATGGCCTCCACAGTCACCAGAGCTCAATCCAATAGAGCACCTTTGGGATGTGGTGGAACGGGAGATTTGCATCATGGATGTGCAGCCGAAAAATCTGCAGCAACTGTGTGATGCTATCATGTCAATATGGACCAAAATCTCTGAGGAATATTTCTAGTAACTTGTTGAATCTATGCCATGAAGTATAAAGGCAGTTCTGAAGGCAAAAACCTACCCAGTACTAGTAAGGTGTACCTAATCAAGTGGCTGGTGAGTGTACTTTCTGACATGCACAGAGCCAGTTCAGAGACTAATGAAAGGAGCAAAGAATAATTCAAAACCGATATCCATATGCGTATTGAACTGTATACCAAGTATTGCGGCATCCCTATAAAGTAGAGTGTTTATCAGCGGTATGTCACAGTAATGTCCATATTGCAGGAATCTACAATTCTGAGATAAATTGATACAAGCTAATGATTATATTCAAACAAGATGACAATATTTAAAGCAATAATTTTTACAGAGTTTCTTCCCTTGTCCAGCTGTCAGTCCTCTTTGACCTCAGATGACCGTCCCGACACACACACTCATGACATCACTGACATCTGTGTGCACAATACACAAAGTACCGCGCGGGAGGCGGGGTTTGGATCGGAACCTCCATATTCAGTCTCATTTCCAGCTCTGCGATTGGCTACAAAATAAAGGAACCCCCGCATTCCACACAGCGGCCTGTTAGGTTTCTGGCTGCGTAACCGCGGGTCAAAGTGTATGTGTGTTCATGTATCAGTGTGTGTGTCTGCTGTCTGTTATTCTGTTTGTTCTCCTCCTCTATTAGTTGTCTGTTGGGCCTGTTCTCTTTGTCTGGATGTATGTTGTGTACTCCTCTCTTCTCTTCACTTTCCTTGGCAACAGATCCCGTCTGCCTTCCACCCCCCCCCCCTAAATTCTCTCTCCCGGCTTTTTTGGCAGAACCTTCTGTTCCCAGACCTCCTTCAGGCTCTTTTTCTCTTTGTATCACTTTCTTTCTCTTTTTCTGTGGCACAAAGTGGCATTTCTTTACATCACATGATCGGATCTCGGTGGCACTGTCCACAAACATATGAGTGTTTTTAGTAAGAGCGAAAGTTATGTTGGTTATGATTGCATTTTCTTTTCTTTTTCTTTTTCTTTTTTTAAGAAATGAATACTTTCCAGGGGCGACACGGTGGCTCAGTGGTTAGCACTGTTGCCTCACAGCAAGAAGGTCGCTGGTTCGAGTCCCGGCTAGGTCAGTTGGTGCTTCTGTGTGGAGTTGGCATGTTCTCCCCGTGTTGGCGTGGGTTTCCTCCGGGAGCTCCGGTTTCCCCCACAGACCAAAGACATGCGCTATTGATGAATTGGATGAACTAAATTGTCCGTATTGTATGAGTGTGACTGAGTGTGTATGGATGTTTCCCAGTACTGGGTTGCAGCTGGAAGGGCATCCGCTGTGTAAAACATATGCTGGATAAGTTGGCGGTTCATTCCGCTGTGGCGACCCCTGATGAATAAATTGACTAAACTGAAGGAAAATTAATGAATGAATACTTTCCTTTAAGGAGGATGCTTTAAATTAAGCAGACGTGTCAGTAGAGACAATTTAGATGTCTTAGATTTCGATATTAATGCTTTTATTTTTATATATTTTTTACATTTTAAATGCTTTTCATTTTTGAATGATCGTGTGATATTGAAGACTAAAAAAGATGACAATTCAGCTTCGAATCACAGAAATCGATACCATTTTGAAGTATATTCTCATAAAAACAGTTTTTTTTAAATGGTAATATTTCAAAATATTACTCTTTTGGCTGGATTTGTAAGCAATAAATTTGCTTAACAGAAAATAATTCCTTTAAAAACATTTAATCAAAATGTTCGACCTTTTTGTTTAATTTTTGTATGGCACTACTTTTAATGATGCTGGAAAAATCTGCTTTGCATCACAGGAATAAATTACATATTTTACATATATTCAAATTAGAAAACAGTATTTTAAATTGTAGTAACATTTCACATTTTTCTGTTTTTACTATATTATTAATTATATAAATGCAGTCGTGTTGAGCCTAAAACTCTTACCAAAACTCAAAAAGTTTTGTTCAAACTACTTATTTAAAATGAGCTGAAACTACACAATTCCTAAGGTTTTTTTTGGGGGGGGCAACTTGATTGTTTTATGTTCACTCCATTAAATTTGTAAAAACTAATAAGCTAACTTAATTTCTTCATGTTGCCCCAACACCAATTGATTGTGTGGAACCCAGAGTTTTTTAAAGTGCAGAAATGTATACAATTTTGAAGTATATTCTCATTAAAAAATGGTAATATTAAATATAATATAAAAATGTAAATGGTAATTTTTCAAAATATTACTCTTTTGGCTGAATTTGTAAGCCATAAATATGGTGAGCAGAAAATAATTCCTTTAAAAATATTTAATTAAAAATGTTCAACCTCAGATTGTTGCATGGCACTGTACTTTTAATGATGCTGGAAAAATCAGCTTTGCGTCACAGGAATAAATGACATATTTGACATATATTCAAATTAGAAACATAATTATGAATTGCAATAATATTTGACATTTTTCTGTTTTTACTATAATATTAATCACATAAATGCTGTCTTGTTAAGCCTAAAACCCTTACCAAAACAAAACAAAAAATACTTTTGCTGCTTGTTCAAGCTACTTATTTAAAATGAGCTGAAACAACACAATTCCTAAGGTTTTTTTGGGGACAACTTAATTGTTTTAAGTTCAATCTACTTAAATTGGTCAAAACAATTAAGTTAACTTTATCGATTTATTTTGGGACAGCATGGAGGAATAGTGTGGAAACCAGCATTTTTTACAAACTTGTGAAGAGTTTGGTAAAATCTAGAAGGGATACAATACAGCTGCTGATACTCACGTAAATAATATAGCCTCATTTTTGTGACACTGTACATCAATAATTCATATTTTTACATTACTGTGAGGGTTGGGGTGGACATTAATAAAATGCAATTTAATTTAAATATTTAATAAATAATATAAATAATTCTCGTTAACTTTCGGCCACAGCTGTATCCCTTCTAGCTACTGAAGAGTATGGAATTATATATATATATATATATACAATAAAGCTTGGGTCTGACATTCAATTTCAAAGTATAATACTTAGAATTTGGGGTTTGTTCAAATCCAAACACCTTGAAATACTAGTAACAACCCAGAAAGCTTCACTAAACCTATGCAAATCTATGCATTTCATGTGAAAATGTAAAAGTTTATTATGCAAATTGTTCAATGGTTAACATAATAGTGTGTGTGTGTGTGTGTGCGTGCGTGCGCGTGTGTGTGTGTGTGTGTGTGTGTGTGATACCTGGTATCCTGTGCAGCCCTTCACACACTGAACTATTGTGCAGTCTATTTAACAGTCACATCCTGTCTGGGTCACTGGGTTTTCTGAGGACACACGCTCACACACACACACACATGGATGCACATCCTGCTGTATCTTGCCAGATTTAGTGTTAGATAGTACATCTGAAGAGCGTTATCAGTGTTTTTTTCGTAGTTTGCATTGCATAAGAGTGTGTTCATGAGATCATTGATTGGCTTTTTGTGCTTGTACGCTGTGGTGGAAAGACAAGCGCAGCGATCAAACCGCAAGTGTCAACAAACTTGTGTTTATTTGTATTGACACTGAAGGGTGATGTTTGTTGATGTGAAATTGCACACCTGTGACTGGCCTGAAATGGCCCAAATCACATCACCTGCTGTCTGGAAAGCTCTGGGGCTTTTCGCTGCGCTGTTGACATGCCTGAGTTCATCACTGCGCTGAGGAGACCCCTGCTGGACACACACGCCATATTAGCACAGCCTTAAACAATCCACTGTTGGAGAATGCAAATAGAAGGAAAAGGCTTTTTATTGATTTTAAATGAATGAATGAATAAATGCTTGAATGAATGAACGAAATAATGAATACATTTTCATATACATCTTTGCAAGTTTTTAAAATTAGGCCATTTATCTTCTCTAAAGTGTTCAGTGTTATATATAACTTTCAAATAAACATTATATCTCATTCTCATTATAACAAAAATAATTGAATGCATTATTAATAATAGTATAGCACTGATGTAATACTGATTTATACTTATTTTAAGGTTGAGGTTGGTTTGGTTTGGTGAGCGCTAAGTTGTGGAACTTCTCTATAAATTATTTATTTTTTCAATCTATTTTTTTTTATTCTTATTATTTTATTTTGCTTTCTTATTGTAATTGTATTATGTTGTGTCCGACATTCTGCGCTTTTGTACTCTTTATGTTCTAGTTAATATTGTTGTATTTTTTTTTTATTCATTCATTCATTCATTTTCTGAATGGCATTTCTGTGTGGAGTTTGCAAGTTCTCCCCGTGTGGGCGTGGGTTTCCTCCGGGTGCTCCGATTTCCCCCACAAGTCCAAAGGCATGCGATATAGGTGAATTGGGTAAGCTAAATTGTTCGTAGTGTATGTGTGTGAATGAGTGTGTATGGATGTTTCCCAGTGCTGGGTTGCAGCTGGAAGGGCATCCGCTGTGTAAAACATATGCTGGATAAGTTGGTGGTTCATTCCACTGTGGCAATTAATAAAGGGACTAAGCTGAAGGAAAATGAATGAATTTATTATGCTCAACTTAAAAAAGTTGTGATCTTTTGCTAAAAAATTCTGTAAATATATTAATATCGTAAAGATATTATTACAACTTGAAATAAGTGTTTTCTACTGGACTATATTATAAAATGTCATTTATTCCTGTGATGTAAAGCTGAATTTAAAGAATCGTTACTCATTTTCAGTGTCACATGAATCCTCAGAAATCATTTTAATATGCAGATTTTGTAAAAATTTATAAACATTTGTTTTTTCTATAGTGATTACGGAGAATGGTTTTGCTGCTTAATAGTTGTACATAAACTGTGATGCATTTTAAATGATTATTTGATCAATAAAAAAAACTAAAATTGAATACATTATTGGTAAATAAAAAATTAGATGTACACTACCGGTCAAATGTTTGGGGTCAGTTTTTTTTTTAATGTTTTTTTTTTTTTTTAAGAAAATGATTCTGTTCATCAAGGCGCCATTTATTAAATGTAAAAAAAAAAAAGTTAAATATTTATTACAATTTTAAATAACTGCTTTCTTATTGTATGTAGTTTCAAATGAAATTATTACTATTACCATTAATAATAATAATAATAATAATAATAATAATAATAATTAATATTAGAGTAATTTGCTGCACGGTGGCGCAGTGGGTAGCACGTTCACGCCTCACAGCAAGAAGGTCGCTAGTTCGAGCCTCGGCTGGGCCAGTTGGCATTTCTGTGTGGAGTTTGCATGTTCTCCCCGTGTTGGCGTGGGTTTCCTCCGGGTGCTCCGGTTTCCCCCACAAGTCCAAAGACATGCGGTACAGGTGAATTGGGTAAGCTAAATTGGCCGTAGAGTATGAGTGTGTATGGATGTTTCCCAGTGATGGGTTGCAGCTGGAAGGGCATCTGCTGCGTAAAACATATGCTGGATAAGTTGGTGGGTCATTCCGCTGTGGCGACCCCAGATTAATAAAGGGACTAAGCCAAAAAGAAAATTAATGAATGATTAGAGTAATTTCTGAAGGATCATGTGACTCTGAAGACTGGAGTAATGAAGCTGAAAATTCATCTTTAAAATTGCTGGAATAAATTATTAAATTAAATTATAAGCTACTTTTGAACAGTTATTTTATAGTGCAATAACATTTCACAATTTTACAATTTGTATTTTTGATTAAATAAATGCAGCCTTGGTGAGCAGGAGAAGCTTATTTTAAAACATTTAAAAATCCACTGACCCCAAAGTGTATAGTGTATATATATATAATAAAAGACTTTTGAATAAAGGTTTGTATAGTTTTCTGTATGCAAAAGTAACTTAAAATATATGACATTGACAGGCTTAAATAAAATAGAGTAAAACAGAATAGAATAGGAAAATATTGAATAAAATAGAGTAGAAATCGAATAATTCCACACGACAAATTCCGATCCCTTATTAGGCGATGTGTAATTGGCGTAGTAATTTGAGGAGCACGTTGTGATGATTATTACAGCTTCTGGATGCTCATCTGTCTCTCAGTCTTTCTATCTGTCTGTCTTTGTGGAGCGGAGTCCTCCTGGGCGTCCTCTGAGCTCTGATGTGCCCAACCAATCAAAAGCTTGTAAAAAGACCAAATCACCTCTTCTCCAGCCAGTGTGTAACGCACTGCTGTGTGTGTGTGTGTGTGTGTGTGTGTGTGAAAGCTATTTATGTCGCCAGTGATGGAGGTGCATGGGTTTATGTGTGAAAGATGCATCTTTAGATTTCTGCTCTCATTTCTCTGGCTGTATGCGTGCATGCGTGTGCATGTGTGTGTGTGTGTGTGTGTGTGTGAGTGTGTGTGTCTGTGTTGGCAGACTCCGGCTGCAGACGGGCACACAGATGGGTGACAGGCTGTGCCGAAACCACTCTCACACACCTGCTCCTCCATACACACACACACACACAGACTTACACATGCATACATGGAAAACATACACGCGCGTGAATGCACGTTGGACAAACAGCTTGCTTTTATTGAAATAACCTCACAAATGAGTTTACGTGTGCCGAGCTGCTCCCTAAAGCTCTTCAAGTGTAAGTGCAGACAGATGTTCATCTCCGCCGACGCCGTACCATCCCAAATACTGCACGTACACTGTAAAAAACAAAATCTGTGTAAGGTACGGTAAAAAACTCGCAGCTGTGGTTGCCAGAATTTTACCGTTAAAATTTGGTAGAAACGCTAAAATATAGATATTTTTAAAATGTTACTTTTAAATTTTTAAATACTACAGTAAACCACCATTTTTTATTTAATTATAGTGTTATACTTAAATGTTTTAAAGTAATAACAAACATTGTAAAAAAAAAAGTATCTAAAATTTACCGTAAAAAATCTACAGCTGTGGTTGCCAGAAATTTACCTTTAAATATACGGTACAAACTGTAATATATATATATATATATTTTTTATTTTTTATTTTTTATTATTATTTTTTTATTATACTTTTTTATTTGAAATACTACTACTACAGTAAACTACTGTATTTGATTCAATTATCGTGTTATACTCCAATGTTTTAAAGTAATAACAAACATTGTACATTAGTCACACAGACAAAAAAACAACCATAAAAAAAGTCGTTAAATTGATGGTAAAAAAACCTACAGCTGTGGTTGCCAGAATTTCACTGTTAAAAATACGGTAGAAACTGCAAAATATATATTGTCTTAAAATGCTACTTTTTTATTTTAAATACTACAGTAAACTACTGTATTTCATTCAGTTATAATGTTATACTCCAATGTTTTAAAGTAATAACAAACATTGTACATTTGTCACACAGACAAAAACACAATCATAAAAACTAAAAAGTCGTAAAATTGACGGTAAAAACCCTACAGCTGTGGTGGGCAGAATTTTACCGTTAAAATATGGTAGAAACTCTAAAATATAGATAGCTTTAAAATGCTACTTTTTAAATAAAAAACAAATACTACAGTAAACTACTGTATTTGATTCAATTATTGTGTTATACTCCAATGTTTTAAAGTAATAACAAGCATTGTAGATTTGTCACACAAACAAAAGCACAACCATGATAAAAATAAAAATAAATCCATAAAATTTACAGTAAAAAACTTACAGATGTGGTTGCCAGATCTTTACCGTTAAAAATATGATAGAAACCATAAAACATTTTTTACAGTAAATACCGTATTTCATTAATTTATATCATTATACAGCAGTGTTTTTGAAGAATGAACATCTACACATCATACCTTTGTTAGGACAAAACAACACAACAGACGAAAACACAATCATAAAAATCCATTAAAAATTAAGGGTAAAAACTTACAGATGTGGTTGCCAGATCTTTACCGTTAAAAATATGATAGAAACTGTAAAAGAATTTTCCAAAATGTTACTGTAAGCTACCATATTTCGTTAATTTATAGCATTATACACCAGTGTTTTGGAGTATGAACATCTACACATCATATCTTTGTTAGGACAAAACAACCCAACCATAAAACCCCCCCAAAAATCCGTAAAAATTAAGGGTAACAACTTTCAGATGTGGTTGCCAGATCTTTACCGTTAAAAATACGATAGAAACCATAAAATAATTCTCAAAAATTTGACGATAAACTATCGTATTTCATTCATATATAGCATTATACACCAGTGTATTTAATTAAGAACATCTACACATCATACCTTTGTTAAGACAAAATAACATAACAGACGAAAACACAACCATAAAACCCCCAAAAATTTCATAATAATTAAGGGTAAAAACATACAGATGTGGTTGCCAGATCTTTACCGTTAAAAATACGATAGAAACTGTAAAAGAATTTTCCAGAATTTTACGGTAAGCTACCATATTTCGTTATTTTATAGCATTATACACCAGTGTTTGGAGTATGAACATCTACCCCTCATACCTTACAGACAAAAACACAACCATAAGCAGGCGTGTATGAAAAATTCACATGATGAAACAAAGCTCATCACAAGCAACTTTACCCACAAACAGAGAAGCATCCTAATATATAGAAGATGCTATTCACACAACTACTAAACACCATCACGGTAACACACATAACATTAAAGTAATACAATAAACTAGGACTGTGCAATTTAGATTTTGGCCTCCAACGATTATGAAAAAACATTAATCGAGATAAAATGATTTTTATGCGTCATATCCCGCCCCCTTTCCAGCAGTCCGGATTCGTTCCTTTCAAAGTACATTTTCACATTGAAATCAGTGAAATCATGACATTTGCAGCATGGAACGCGCTTCATTTATTGACGTGTATTCGATTCATTTATGCAAAAGAGAAACTCGTGCTCATTTAAAGTCGCGAAAGAGAACTCTGTCCATGCACTTAGCCTTTGAGACGAGCAGAACACACACACCATGTAGTCATCATAAGGTGAGCATCTAAATGGTCAAATCCAAGCAAAAATGTTTCAAAACGTGGCGCTTGGTGATTACTCCCATTAACCCCGTTTGTTATGACGATATAACTGAACATAAAGAGTTAATAAAACTGCTTGTGAACGTGAAAACATAAACGGATCTGCGAGGCTCTTAAAGCGACAGTACACTATATTCCTGTTGCCGAATGTTATCATTATTAATCAAACAAAAAAAGACAAGGACAAAATCACTCACTGCTCTTGACTGAAGGACTTCATTTATTCATTTTCCTTCAGCTCAGTCCCTTTATTCATCAGGGGTCGCCACAGCGGAATGAACCGCCAACTTATCCAGCACAAGTTTTATGCAGCAGATGCCCTTCCAGCTGCAACCCAGTACTGGGAAAGACTGAAGGACTTTTGTAGCTTTAATAAGAAACAAGTCAAGTTTAATTCTTACAGTGAAGATGCTTAAAGGAGAGTTTGCTTCATTAGTATATTTTTATTCTATTGTATTTATTTCCTTTCCATAATTGTGAGAACTTTTTGTTAGTTTGTCCTGTTCTGCTTCAGTATTAGGAATTGTGAAATTTAATAATGATCTCTGAAATGAGTAGGTGTACTATCAACCTTATTTACAGGGGGGGAAACTATATATAAAACTTTTTGGACATATGGCCCACTGAAAATCGTTTTAAATTACCGTGATTACAATTACAGCTCTACAATAAGCATTATTTATCAACACTAGATGGAACCAAAGACTATAGAATACGCAAGATATGTCACTCATATAGTTTTGAATGGGGAAAAGTGTAACGGTCGACATGGTGAATGAAGCCCCGCCTACTAGTACAGGAGCCAATCATTGATCGCTATAGACTGACGATTCTCCAGGGGAGAAGCTCAGACCAGACGTGTGCTTTTACGACAGTTTATGTGGTCAACAAACGCACTGGAATCTCAGCGAATACTTGCTTCACACACTTAAGAAATATATCCACGTAAAGCTTGAAATTTCTACTTTTAAATTAACCCACTGCACTTTAAAACAAAAGTTTTCTGGTTTTGTAATCTGTATAAAATGAATGCGAGGTACAGTCCGTCCTGTTAAACGCACATCACATGACAGCAGCAACTACTCAAACGCCCACAATCTTGTAAAAAAAAGAGTCTGTCATTTCTAGAGGAGATTCAACATCAAGACCATGTTGTGAATTACTTCAGAAGACCAGCAGACGATTATTATCCAGAGGATGATAATGTGTAGAATGGCCATAAATGAGGTTGGTGTCGTGATCTCGTTCCTTTCGAGTGCGCATGCGCATTAGCTCGGGCAATCTGAAAAAATGCAGATTTTGTTTGATTCAAACGTTTAAAAATGAAACTTATGAGCCAGTTGTTGTTTAATTTTATTGGTGATTCCAAATATGTAATGTAATTGTAAGCTTGGCAAACAGTTTTGGAGAATTTGATGTTTCCCCATTCAGACAGAATGCCCGAGAGGCGTTTCAAAGATGGCCGCCGAGTATAATGACTTGCCGTAAAGGGACTTTGATGTAACCTAAAACTAATGTACATAACTGTACTAATGTAACTAATGTACCCCCCCCCCCCCCCCCCCCCCAAAAAAAAAGAACCATAGTAATGTCAACAAAACAGTAAACAATAAAAAGTTAAGTGTCATGTAAGGAATTCTGGTAAAATCAATTTACGGTTAGTCACTGTATATATGTATGTCAAAGAAATGTACTTTTAATCAGATATTGACTGTAGCATTTTTACCGCATTTTTACTGTTGAATTTTTTTACAGTGTATACCAATGTCCTCCAGCTATATTTCTCGCGGTGACAGTGAGCTCGGGATAAGAAATAAATAATTAGAGCTGAAAGGAATGATGAGTATTGGCTGATAAATGAGTGCGGAGTGAGAAGGCGGAGGGGATTACGCCGCGTCGGAACACTTTAAGAGCATTATGGATTAAAAAAAGGTCAGAATGTTTAGCAACATAATGCTAAACCTCTTAAGCGAAACCCAACTGCATGCTGATAAACGGGGACGGAGGGGTGGGGGCCAAGAAAAGAGGGCTTTAACATCTGTTTGGGTCCGAGAGAAATATGTTGAAAAGACACAGAGAGAGTGGGTTTTATAGCTGCGGTCTCATATCTCATTATGAATGATAATAAAAAGGACACGTGTGGACATCTAATCGCTGCTAATAGGCAAGATTGATGCAACGTGCGCTTGACAGCTGTTAGTGAATAAATGTTGTTTTAACGTTGAGAATTAGTTTCAACAATTTCAACAGTAAAAAACGGTAAAAATGTTATGGTAAAATTCTGGTTAATGGGGCGTTCACACCAGATGCAGTTTGCACGAATAGATCGCGCTATTCGCTCAGAATTAAATGCTTTGAGTTTAAAAACATTTTGAGTTTACTCGCTTCATTCGTGCGTCAAATTTGCTTCACAGTAGACGTTGATTTGCATTATGGCAGGGGCGTCTGTCTGCCCAGTGACTCCAGTTTTTTTGCTAAATGGCTGACATGGATTTTATTGAGAGATTAGTTGTGCTTTATGTGCTTTAGGAAGGCTGAAAAACAGTGTATATTCGTTCGGCGCGGTGTCTGGGTCCATCAGAGGCCCAATCAGCTTGGTGAGTTCATAAACTCCACCAGAAGCTGCGCCTGGATTACGGACGGATGGTCTTTTTTTCGTTCAGCGGTACTTCTGATTAAGCAGGTCGCAGTTTGATGACCCGTTGTCTGGTGTCGGCAGGAGGATTTCCCCTTAGGAGACCCACTACAGGCGCTACGTCATAATCACACCCCTACAAGAGCAAGCTTCTGATTGGTCAACGTGGCGCGAATGTCCTCCAAAGCTCGGACGATTCGGGCAAATTATGCGTCAAATACCTGAAACGCTCAATTCGCGCTGTGTCATTTGCACAAATTGTGTCATTCGATCCGCCTCATTTGCTTCATACGACGCTCGGTGGTTTAAGGTGTTGAATGTAAGTTTTTGACTCTTAAAGCATAAAATACCATCATATGTTTGCAGATATTTAAGAAACATGCTAAGTGAACATTCTTGTTTATCTGAAAAACAATGCTAAAGTCAGATATTCTGCTTTGAAAATGTGCGTTACGTGCCAGAACGTCTGTCTTTGTTTTGGTCCCTTTAACCCGCCCAATGCCAGTTTAGCCAATTATTTTTCAGCACCACCGGTTGCCTTGGTGGAAAATAGCGTATTTCATTCATTCAGTCAGGAAGGCTCTCAAAGTATGCGCCTGCCACCAAAAATGCAACCTCCGGTGGACAGTAGCAGACATGGATTCAGAGTTCCACATGAGGTGGTTATTATTTAGCAAATAATATAAATATTACAAACATAAACATTAGGTGACAGGTTACATTGTAACCCTGTGTCCTAACAACACGCTACTTGGCGAGATTTACAGTGATAAGCAATTTGTCAGTTTGCACCAGACAAAACCACAGAAATTTAAATACAGCCATTCAGAAGCACAGAATAGTGCACTCACTGCACTCTAACGAAATGGTAAGGTTTACAATCTAATTAATACATATTAAACCTCTTTAATATTATTAAATGTAGATGCTGAATCACTGATATGTCTTGGTTTGCATTATTTCACAGTTCTAAAGTTCATTTTCAAACGGTTTATTTTATTTTTAGGATCTGAGGTGAACTATCTGCTGCTGCTTTCAGTAGTATGGCAATAAATGTCATGTAAAATGCCATTCAAACTCACATTATTAGCATTTAACACTGATTAAAGCACATAAGGTGTAACTGAGGTGATCATTGTCAGTTTTCTGTTGTTCAGCTACAAGAAATAGAAGCCGTTTCCAATATATAGAAATTTCAGGTGTTGGTTAGAATAAAAACATTTTAATATAGAAAAGATTATTTCTATCGCGTGATGGTGCTTTTATTTAGAACACGATTTAAATCAGCCTTTAGGCTCGATAGTCAGGCACACTCGATAGTCAGGTTGATGTCGTCAATCTGGCAACCTGCGCTTGTGTGTGTTTTGAACCACGAGTGCAATACCTAGTTCAACCACTGGGTGTCAAACATACTGCACCTTTAACACTGTCGCGTCACAGCAAGAAGTGGAGTTTCTTGTTCTCCCTATGTTGGCGTGGGTTTCCACTGGGTTCTCTGGTTTCCCCCACAGTCCAAAGACATGCACTATAAATGAACTGGATGAACTAAATTGGCCGTAGTGTGTTTCCCAGTACTGGGTTGCGGCTGGAAGGGCATCCACTGCGTAAAACATATGCTGGAATAGTTGGCGGTTCATTCCGCTGTGGTTATCTGATAAATAAGGGACTAAGGCGAAGAAAAATGAATGAATGAATTATTGAAATTAGCATAAAAACTTAATAAATACATATTTCTGACCATTCACGTAAGTAAATAAACGGATTCAGTGATGGGACAAAACCTGCAGATTTCTGCGCACACATATTCCGTGTGTGTCTACCCATATGTCATATATCATCATATTGCACAAGCCTATATTGAAATATTAACACAAGTCAAAGCTTCTTTCAAATTCACAATAATTTCGTATAGTATAGCATTCGCTAATGTCGCCAGAAATCACACGGAGACGGATTTGCTGGCGTTGTTTTTGTCGCTGTAAGTCCCCGTGTGGTTTTCTCTCAGTGATGCTGTACGCCATATGAACACACAACCTACTGTACACACTTCCCAGCCGTGTTCATGCGTTTGGGCCTATGTTTATCCTGTGTTTGTGTGTGTGTGTGTGTGTGCGTGTGTGTGTGCGCGTGTCGTCAGCTAGCAGGAATGTGTGCGCACCGCCAATGCTAAGATGGCTGCCAAAGACTAAAATGGCTGCCAGGACTCCAGAAAAAGAGAAAGAGAGCGGGAGAGAGAGAGAGAGATGGAGACAACGTGCTAAATAGAGAGAAAAGAGAGCGCTTTTGACTGCTGTTCTTTTGTTTGTGCGAGTGTATTCGTCCTAATCTCGACACACTCTATGAAATCGCGCTGGCATGAGGCAGTGTGTTCCCTTATCACCTACAGCCGCCCGATAAACACCTCCACAAACACACACACACACAGCAGCCTGCCATAAACTGAGCTGATAACACACACTTTCATGCATATGTACTTCTCATTTTATTCACTTGTGTCGAAAATATCTGCTTGTTGTGTCCAAGTGTCTAAACATCATAATAATTGAATATGAAGCATCTTCTGCCATTCACACCGATGTTTTTTTGTTTTGTTTTTCCTCTTTGTTTCAATGCAGAATCTGGCCAATCAGACAATTCCAGTCAACAAGGAGACACGGACATCAAACCCCCACCAAACGGTGAGAAAACAACAGTCGCACAGATTTATACATTAATTACACCAGTCAAAAGGGTTTGAAAGAAGCGTTCTGCTGTTATAAATAAACTACACTCAAAAAATGTGAAACTCATGTGAAACCAGGGCTCGACAATAAGGATGGCCCGGGGCAGTAGAGAGGATCGTGCTGCCTTGTCACTAAAGTTTAATTTGGCTGCGACTGTTTGTCAATTGAGTGCAAATAGGGTCCTTTTCACACCTAGATGTTTGTTTCGGAACCTGTTTTGTTTGCCCAGTTAGCACGGTTTGTTTGGCATATGTGAATCCCGCAATTGTGCTCGGATCCGCGCCGAAACAATCGGTCCGAGACTGCCTAAATGAGTTGGTCTCGGCTCGATTGAAATGAACTCTGGAGCGGATCAATTGCAGTAAGAAAGCAAAACAATCTAACAAACCAGGCTATATCACAGTGTATTATGGTTGTGTAATAGCCATATATACGCCTATATAAAGAGAGAATGATGAGTAGTGCGGAGTGCCATCATTCCTACCGGTAAGTATGCATTTCATGTCGAATAGGAAAGTGAAAGCATGCTGAAACATTACCGAGTGCTGTTTATCCGTTAGGAAAATGAACAGAAATTATTATCTGATAGTTTTTCCATATTTTAATCTTATAATATTTTGTATTAGGCCTATTGTTTTGTTCATTTCTGCACTGACACCTCAAAAGAAAGATCAACATTGATCTGCTTCATGATCTGACTGCAGTCTCGCTTCATCTGTTATTTCTCTCTATAATTTAAGCCTATAATGCATAATTCTAGCCAACGTTTTATTTAATAGATTGATTAATTCAATAGATAGATTTTTATAAAACTTGACAACTGAAATGAGGCTATGAGAAAGTCTTAGCTCTCTGATTTATATTTGGTGACGATGTCTGTGGGTGTCAAAAGTAAATTGTACATTTTCGCTTATAATATATAATTATTTATATATATAATTATTCATTCATTCATTCATTCATTTTCTTTTCGGCTTAGTCCCTTTATTAATCTGGGGTCGCCACAGCGGAATGAACCGCCAACTTATCCAGCATATGTTTTACGCAGCGGATGCCCTTCCAGCTGCAACCCATCACTGGGTGCAACACACTTATTCACACACATACACTACGGACAATTTAGCCTACCCAATTCACCTATGCCACATGTTTTTGGACTGTGGGGGAAACCGGAGCACCCGGAGGAAACCCACGCGAACACGGGGAGAACATGCAAACTCCACACAGAAACGCCAACTGACCCAGCCGAGGCTCGAACCAGCGACCTTCTTGCTGTGTGCTACCCACTGCGCCACCGTGACGCCCTATATAATTATTATAATAATAATTATATATATATATATATATATTTTTTTTTTTAGTTACATCACAATTGTAATTTTTTAAATTGTCAGTTGTATTTAAAGAAAAGTTATGCTGAAGTTATGTTTGGCATGTTATGTTTGAAAATTTTGGCAGGACAAGTAAAAATTTAAACCACTGGCCCAATCGAGCCAGTATAAAAAATTCTTAGCGTTGAACCCTGTGTGAAACATGGGGTTTTACATGAAAATGTTCCCAAACCACACATTTAACCTGTTTTTTTATTTGCTTTTTATATAGTGCTCAGCATAAATGAGTACACCCCCTTATGAAAATTCCAGCTGCAACCCATCACTGGGAAACATCCATACACACTCATTCACTACGGACAATTTAGCCTCTCTCCTCTGGGAGAAACCAGAGCACCCGGAGGAAACCCACGCGAACATGGGGAGAACATGCAAACTCCACACAGAAATGCCAACTGACCCAGCTGAGGCTCGAACCAGCGACCTTCTTGCTGTGAGGCGAACGTGCTACCCACTGCGCCACCGTGCAGCCCTCAACAAACTTGTATTATATATATATTTTTTTCGTTTTTCTTGATTTTTCATGTTTGTTACAATTTTATTTAAAGGTGCTATATACTGCATTGGTTTAATAAGTTCAATTGTTCTCTGATATCTACATAGTAGGTTTATGGCTTCGGTAAGTTCAAAAAATCTTCAGAAACGGTTTTATAAGCTCATTTATTACTCCATAAAATACCCATAGAATCAGAAGGTCCATGATTGACCATATATGGTTCGTGTCGTGACTATTAATGAGCTCTGCTCTGACATGCTGCTCTCACACACACATACACACACACACACAGAGCATGATGTACGCTGGACACGGACAAATATAAACCCAATCAGAGTAACAACCTATTTTGCTCACCAGATCTGTTGTGGATAAAGTCTAAATTATAATTAAACTTGACAAAAGAGAGTGATAGAGATGTATCGCGTTCTACAGTCACAGCCAGGAATTAATATCAACCTCTGCATGAACAGAGGACATTTGAACTGAGTGATTTGACACGATTCAGCAGTCTACATGTGTTTGTTGAAACACACGCATCAAATTTCACAATAAACACGATAAATTAACAAAAAATAAACATACCTTATGCCTCTTCGGTGTGGAGATGAATAAATGTGTAATCTGTAAATCTTGCATTTTGCGTCCTTAGGCCAGTTTGAAACATGTTTGGTGCTGTCGTTGCCCAGTAATGCACAGTAAACAATTTGGGGATTGCGTTTTCAAAATAAAAGTCCCACATACATAGTGAGTGAAATATACTCTTAAAATAAATAAGGGAGGAAAATTATCACTGTTGTATCACTAGAAAACATTTGTCTTATCAAACGCAGCCTGAGGCATGCATATGATTGATTTCAGAGTTTTTTTATTATTTCAGAGCTGCATATGAGTCTTGTTCTCTTGATGACGCAGCTGTTCGTCAGGTTTGGATGAGTGACCTAAAGTAGGCATATATGCAAATGCTGAGGGCGGGGTCCATGAGTCTCATCACAGTTTGTTTTGTCCTCTGATTGGCCTATTGTCCACCGGGTTTTACACTTGTGGAATTTACATGTGTTACGCCCCCTCTAGGGGTAAGGACGCAACATGAAAGGGAAGACTGCACACACAATGCCGCTTAAGAAAATATATAGAGATTTTATTTTCACAGTGATTTTCTCAAACAAAATTTGTTCTTTTTTTTCAACATCATGAGCTGACCAGGCCAAAATAATAAACAAAATTAATTCTAAATTCAAATTCCCTCTAATTTCCCTATTTTCAGCAAAAGAAAAGAAAATACACTTTATTACCTAACTCCCTTGTCCACAAAAACAATCAATAAAAAGAAGGTACAAAAGAAAATGGCGTCAAGCTCCCCACTTACTATGTACAAATATTTACACTCAGCGAACAAATCCAAAAAGGGCAGAACAGCAGAGTAGTCAGTTAACAGGCAGAGGTCAGATGTTCAATGACAGCAAAGCAAGAACTAATGCACTAAATACTGTAACAGATTTTCCTCAGATGCATACACAAACTCCAATTCAATAAATCTCACTAACAAAAACACAATTTCTTTCTATGAACATCAACACACCACTACCAACCACAAGTGAGCTCAAACAGCTAAACAGAATGTGACAAAGGAAGAATTTATAGGCAGCCAGGAGTCAGCTGACTAGGCAGGGTGTGGCATCAATTGGAGCAGGGGCAGGACCAAGCAAAGAAGCAAGTAGCTGCTTCCTACAGAGAGAACACAGAACACTTCCCAAAAATAAAAAGAGCAGAATTAATACATAAAGGGACATAGCACATGATAACGAGCAAACAATAATGTCTAAGGCTCACAGTATGCCCATTTCCATATACTGATCTTTTATTACTCTACTATGCCTTGGTATACCCAGATTTTCATTATAGGTCACCTTTAATATTTTTTCATACTTCATAGTAGTTTATGCTGTTGTTCTGTCTCAACGCAACTGAATTGTGTCGGAAATTGGAATGACTCGTCGTTATTGAATAGCTCAGTGGTAAATGCTTCATCATATTTTGATGTTTGCTAAATGTGGTCTGGTTGAATGAGTTGAGTGAGGAATGTGTTTTTCTCTCTGCAGGACATCTGAGCTTTCAGGACTGCTTTGTGACTTCGGGGGTGTGGAACGTAGCCGAGCTTGTACGAGTTTCTCAGAGTAAGTCCTGACACACTAAAGAGTCCGTAATACATTGTTTTTTTTGTCTAGTTCATGAACGGATCATTTGAATATTGGTGATTTCTCATTAATGAATCGGGGATTGATTCAGTCTGTTGGCTGAATGGCTTCAGAGGAGTCATGCATCTGAATCTTGGAATTAATTATTAAGTTTAATCACTCACTTTCTCACTGAAAAATGTAGTGTTTTCTTGAATGAGTTGCATATTGTTTTGTTGCCTAATTTATGAACGGATCACTTGATTGTTTCATGAATCAATGGAATCATTTGCTAAACAGACTGAATCGATCAGAGGAGGCACTCTTCCTAATCGTGGAATGAATCATTCAGTTAACTCACTTTCTCACTGAATATGAAGTTTTGCGCGCATCATTAATGTACTATATGCTTTTATTGCAATGTTCTATTCACATTTTGAATGGGGTTTTATATATTGTTTATATTTTCAGTTTTTATTGAAATTTTAGTCTGATGTTAGATGTTGTTTATTAGTTTATATTTCACTTGTATTTATATAATTTATTCTGTTAATAGTTTTTATAAGTATACATTTTTATCATTTTTTTATTAACATTTTTGTACTTTAAATGAATATATATCTAAAATAAATTGTAATTTAATATTTAAAATAAAATGTTATTTAATATACTTTTTGTTTCAGTTAATGGTAATTGTCTTTCAACTAACAAACACATTTTAATGGTTTACTTTTAGTTAATGATAATTCATTCATTCATTCATTTTCTTTTCGGCTTAGTCCCTTTATTAATCTGGGGTCGCCACAACGGAATGAACCGCCAACTTATCCTTCATATGTTTTACACAGCGGATGCCCTTCCAGCTGCAACCCATCACTGGGAAACACCCATGCACTCTCATTCACACACATACACACTACAGACAATTTAGCTTACTCAATTCACCTATAGCGCATGTCTTTGGACTTGTGGGGGAAACCGGAGCACCCGGAGGAAACCCACACCAACACAGGGAGAACTTGCAAACTCCACACAGAAATGCCAACTGGCCCAGCTGGGACTCGAACCAGCGACCTTCTTACTGTGAGGCGACAGCGCTACCCACTGAGCCACCGCGCCAGTTAAAGATAATAACACAGTAAAAAAAAGTTAAGTTGTCATGTATCCAGATTTTGGGTTGACATGTTGTCTACATTTCCCAGTGATGGGTTGCAGCTGGAAGGGCATCCGCTGTGTAAAGCATATGCTGGATAAATTGGCGGTTCATTCCGCTGTGGCGACCCCAGATTAATAAAGGGACTAAGCCAAAAATAAAATGAATGAATGAATGAATGTTGTCTACGAGTAAATCCACATTTATCATAAATTTTGCCTACATTCATTATTTTTATTTATATAATTTATTCTATTAATTATTATTTTATTAATTTTTATTTTTATTTTAGTACTTTAAATGGAAAAGTCGCCATGCCAGCACATCTGAAGTAATATTAAATTTAATATTTAAAATAAATGTTATTTAATATGTATTATTTCTGTAACACATTTTCTTTTTAAGAAACAAACAGATTTTAATGTTTTACTTTAAGTTAATGATAGTAACACATTCAAAATCCCAATCCTAACAATCCAGATTTTGGGTTGATGTGTTGAAAAACATGTCTATGAAAAAACTAAACAAAACAACATATATTATACATTTAACCTGCATTCATTAGTCACTCTCTCTCCCTCTCTCTTATTTCATGACATTTCAGATTTTAAATTTCAAACATTCAGAAGTTTCTCTCTCTGTTTCTCTGCGTCTCCTGCAGCCCCTGTTGCAACAGCGTCAGGTCCCAATTTCTCCCTGGCGGATCTGGAAAGTCCCGGATATTACAACATCAACCAAGTAGCACTCGGCAGACGTTCACTCGCCTCTCCACCATCCACAAGGTAAACACACACACACACACACTCTGATATACAGTTAAAGTCAGAATTATTAGGCCTCCTGAATTATTAACCCACCTGTATATATTTTTTCCCCAATTTCTGTTTAACGGGAAGAAGATTATTTTCAACACATTTCTAAACATATTACTTTTAATAACTCATTTCTAATAACTGATTTCTTTTATCTTTGCCATGATGACAGTACATAATATTTTACTAGATATTTTTCAAGATACTAGTATTCAGCTTAAAGTGACATTTAAATGCTTAACTAGGTTAATTAGGCAAGTTAAGGTAATTAGGCAAGTCATTGTATAATGATGGTTTGTTCTGGAGACAATCGAAAACAAATATTGCTCAAGAGCGCTCATAATATTGACCTTAAAATGGTTATAAAAAATTAAAAACTGCTTTTATTCTAGTCGAAATAAAACAAATAAGACTTTCTCCAGAAGAAAAAATATTAATATTAAAAATATAAAAAATATATAGGAAATACTGTGAAAAATTCCTTGCTCTGTTAAACATCATTTGGGAAATATTTGAAAAAGACAAACAAATTCACAGGAGGGCGAATCATTTAGACTTTAACTGTACCTGCTCTTTGTGCCTGTTTGAGTCTGTCTTGAGCTGAGGTGTGATCTGTGCTGCTCTTCTTCTGTTTTCTGCTTTGTTTGTAGGTCTGAGGTGGAGCTGTACGCCAGTCTTCCTCGCAGGTACTCACTCCGTCTACTGGATCACTATTTCTATCGTACTCTCAGACTGTCTAAGATTAAGTTTAGATGAATTATTACACTATTAAACTCAACTATTAAAAGGTTTTAAGAGTGCACGTTTTATCTCCTGTATCTTTCGGATTGAGCAGCTGGAATTATGAAATCATTGACATTTCAAAAGAGAGTCTAATTGTTTAAACGAATCGGTTTTATAATTCGTCCTACATCATACATAAAATCGATTTTTTGTTGTGGGATTGTCAGCATTTCAAAAGTAACTGTCAAACAAATAAATTCATATAATAAATTGCCTTTTTTTACAGTTAAATATTCTTTTATATTTTACTTTTTATATTTTATTTGGAATTAACCTGACTATAATAGAATATAATACCTGAATATAATATAATATAATATCTAACGTAATAATAATGTAATAATAATAATATAATATAATATACATCTCCTATATCTTTTGGATTGAAGAATGATCTAGAGCCCAATTAACCTGACTATAATATAATATAATATAATATAATATAATATAATATAATATAATA
>CAIGQV010019186.1:4190665-4216361 GCA_903798115.1 Danio jaintianensis | reverse complement strand
AGTGTATATTAGTGTGTGTCGATATAATATAATATAATATCTCTAGCATCCCCTTGTGGACCGAAATGTAATGCCACAATAAAGGTCTGTTTACACCAAAACAATAAATATAACTGTAGCGATAACATATTAGTTATTGTTGTAATATAATAGTAATGTAATAGTGTATATTAGTGTATCCGGCCTCGCCCTCAAGGGGACCTTGAGTACCAAAATTTTAACACCACAATAAAGGTCTGTTTACACCAAAACATATATGTATATGAAACAAATTAAATATAAATATTTATGTAACAAAATTGTTTTGTATAGTTTTGTTTCTACGTATGCATGTGTATCACATACATAATCAATGTGTGTGTATTATGTATATTTATTATGTCAAAACAAACATTAAATATAACTAATGGTAGCATAATAGTTATTGTTATATTATAATAGTGTATATTAGTGTGTTTCGATATAATATAATTATATTATCATATATTATATTATAGTGAACTGATGCTTTAAATTTTGCGCAGTTTAAATCAGGATGAATTCTGATTGGCTGACAATGTTTTTATTATTCATTATGCAAAAACAGAAAAAAAAAATCATTCTTAAAATCATCCCGATGATGTCATTCCGCTGTGTCGTTATCGTTTTAGTTGTGTTTTATCGTTACAATTGAGAATTAAAATAAATAAATATAAAAATGATTGTCATAGCTATCTTGTGATATTAATATGCACCCGATCAAGCGTTCCTGTCTGTATTTGCATACTTGCGTAAAAAAAAGGACATTTCTGGCTTTAGATGCCCTGCTCTTCTCCATCTGATTTCTTCTTTGTTCATTTTTTCCCCCTTTTCATCCTGCTTTCTCATTTTATTTCTCCGATTGCAATCAGTCACGCACTTTTGCAATTGAATGGGGATGGAGACACTCCGCCGCCTCTCATTGGCTGAAACCAAGCAAAACAAAATAAATAAATCAAAATCAGCCAATCATTCCCACAGATCAGCCTTCCTCCTCATCGCTCTCACTTTTCATTTTTCCCTTTCTTTCTTTCTTTTCTTCCTCCTTCAAGAGATCAAATTCAGGGCAGCTGGCATGGACTCCAAACAAACAAACAAACAAACAAACAAACAAACAGAATAAAACGCCGGCCCACATTCGCGACATAAATGCAGACGGAGAAGTGTGTGTAGCCGCGCAGGTGAAGGGATTTTGTGGTGTGTGAGAGCGGCGGCACTGGGTTGTGGGTCTTTGCTTGGGATGTGTGTGTGTTTCGGGTGCTGTCAGCAGGGCGGGTGGGCAAAAGGAGGAGCCTGGCCTTCCAGAAGACCATCCCTTCTTTTTTTTCCCCCCTTCTCACACACACACACGAGTGCTCTTTTTCTTTCTGTGTTTCTCATTCATTCATTTCATTTCTATGGAATGGTGTATTGGTCTCAAGCTGTCGTATCCCGTCCTTTTTTCTTTTTATACTTTCGTCTTTCGGTGCTTTTACACACAGCATTCACACACACACATTCACACATATTCCTTTATCTAATGGAGTCCACTCCGCACAACTGCCCTGAATTTGAAATATGTCATTTAGAATTGTTTTGATGTTTGAATTAATTCACTTCAAATCCTCCCTTCCACTTTCATGCCTTGATTTGAATTTAAAATTTGAATAAAAATTTTGGAATATCACCCCTCCCTTCCTTTCCTCCATTTCCCTCCATGTAATTCAAATTCGAAATTTGAAAGAGAGTTATATATAAAAAATATATTTATTAAAATCCCCCCTCGCACTCTACTCTAGTGTTGTCACGATACTGGAATTCGGTAGCAATCGATACTGAAATTTTAAAAACGTCCATTTCCCGCTAACATTTGAGCGCTGTTGAGCATGTTCTTTCAACAGAAATGACTGTGATTGGCCGTGAAGGTGTTGAGCTCAACAGCGCTCAAATGTTAGAGGGAAATAGACATTTTTAAAATTTCAGTATCGATTGGTACCGAATTCCAGTATCGTGACAACCCTACTCTACACAACTACACACACAAAAAATTACATTTGCTGTTTGTTCAAACTACTTGTTTAAAATGAGCTGAAACAACACAATTCTTGAGGGTTTTTTTGGGACAACTTAATAGTTTTATGTTCAATCCACTTAAATTTGTAAAAACTAATAAGCTAATTTAATTCCTTCATGCTGACCCAACACAAATCGATTGTGTGGAACCCAGCATTTTTACAGTGTATTGTGAATTTTCATTTGAAAGTGAATCTTAGTATTTTTAATTTGCAATAGTATTAATATTTAATACTGAAAATAAAATATATAAGGTATTTAATACCGAAATTTTCCAATTTTGGCATTTTCAGCAGAAAGTTAGAATTGTTTCCAGTTATGATGAATTATGCACAACTGCCATGAGTCTAATTTTTATTTATTTTTGAATATAATTATTTACTTTTGGTTCAAACATGCCCTTTAAAACAATTCAATTCAAGTTCATTTGTACACTGAAAAAAAGCCTCATTGGATCAACTTAAATAAATGACTTCAACTTCTTCGACCTAAAAGAATAAAGTTTTTCCAACTTATTTATTACTGAAAACCGTAATAAATTAAGTGGAAACTAATTAATTCACATAGTTGTAACAAGCTAAAGTAATTTGTTTGTTTTCAGTTTTTACTGTGTATTTTTGTATAGCGCTTTTCACGATAATTATTGTTATGAAGTAGCTTTACAAAAGGTGCACATTACATTAACATGCATTACAATCAAATTCAGAAACATTAAGGTTATTAGTTACCATAACTTTATTAGTTAACTTTAAATAATTAACTAGTAGCTAATAGCTTTTAACAGTTAAAGTTATTATATATATATATATATATATATATATATATATATATATATACACACATAGTTAACCTGCAGTTATACAGTATATAGGTGATGTCAATGTGTACATGTTTAATAAAGCGTAAATTGTGTATTAAAACAGCATGTTAATCCTCATCAGCCATTTATTGAAGCAAAAATGACTATAAACATTCTAGATACTCTCAATATTCGGTTGTAGCACTTATTACTTTAAGGTATTTCACAAAATTCAACAGAAAAATGAATAGACGCATAATTCAAGCACACACTCTGTTTGCCGTTAGTCCAATAACTGGGATACCTAGAGAAGCCTATCCATTAGCATTGCCATTCATCTCAGTGGCAGTTTTTTGGCTGATGTACTAGCTTATGTTTGATTACAGCTTCTTAGTGCCAAATCCTTCAGTAGGGACTATCCTGAACTCTGTCCATTATGTGCTTCCTAAAATAATCGTCAACATCAAAAACTCAACTAAAATTATTTATTCATTGATTTTCCTTCGGCTTAGTCCCATTATTCATCAGGGGTCGGTACAGTGGAATGAACCGCCAACTTATCCAGCATATGTTTTACATAGCGGATGCACCCGGAGGAAACCCACACCATCACAAGGAGAACATGCAAACTCCACACAGAAATGCCAACTGGCCCAGCCGGGACTCGAACCAGCGACCTTCTTGCTGTCAGGCAACAGTGCTAACCACTGAGCCACCGTGTCGCCCCTCAAATAAAATTAAACATTTGTAATTATTTTTAAATGAACATGTTATGATTCACTTTAGTTGAACTATTCACAGTGTGTATGAAGCTTGAACTGCTAGCTGACAATGCTAACAAAAAATCTGATTCGTTGGTTCAACTAGTGCACACTTCACTTTTAAATCACATTTATTTTACAATTCAGCACCATTTAGAGAGCTTCTATCATGCTTTTCTGCATATTACCATTTGTGTATTATGTAATGTAGCTGTAATATATACTGTAGTGTGTAGCCGAGGTCTAGAAGAGATTAATTCGTTTTGTCAACATGTTCAAGAAGACACCGTTTTCTACACTTTGCATGCATTTCCAAAGAATGATGATTTTTGATATGGTGAAAACGCCATTATTAGTTCGTATCTAAAGCTGAGTTTCCATCCTAATGTGAATCTTTTCGAAGCTCGCAAAAATTTTTTAAATCCCAAATGTGAATTAGATGCGTTTCCATCAAGTTGTTAGAGAGGCCATCTATAGTATTGGTAACCAACAGCAAACAAGGCAAGCATTATGGAGACAGCTGATTGGTGGAGTTGGTGTAATGTTCGCTACGTCAGAGTTTATTCAGCAAATGCATTTCCATCTCCTATTATAGGCATTAACGATTTTTTCAATGTTACGATTTTTCGATGTTTATTTGACATTTTTTTATTTTCATCACTCATTTCTCACATGATTCTTCGAAATGTGCATTAGCACAGGCTGACGCAAAAGCCAGTGACAGTTTACAAGTGCAGAGGAAGACCTAGAATTCACATATGCTAATAGAGCTGACCAATCAGAGCAGACTCTCAGAGAGGCGGAGTTTAAAGAGACCGGATTGGTTGAACCAACCAATTCAGACACTGATAAAAGAGCCGATTCCACAATCTATATTATGAGAAAATGAGTGTTTTCTGGATGCAAGCCTATCGTAGGAGACCTCTAAAAGCAATATAGGCACACTTTAATATTGAACTTCGTACACTGTAAAAAATGCTGGGTTCCACACAGTTCCTTCATGTTGTCCCAACACAAATAGATTAAGTTAACATAATCATTTTTTAAAATTTAAGTGGATTTGAACATAAAACAATTAAGTTGTCCCCCCAAAAAACGTAAGAATTGTGTTGTTTCAACTCATTTTTAATAAATAGTTTGAACAAGCAACAAAAGTAATTTTTTTAGTGCATTAAACAATGTATTGCGTGTGTGTGTGTGTGTGTGTGTGTGTGTGTGTGTGTGTGTGTGTGTGTGTCAGCAGCATACCCAGCGCCAGGCTCCACAGCTTCCAACAGGTTTGTCGGCATCGGATCACGGGACAACAACTTTCTGAACATCCCACAGCAGACTCAGGTACGCACACACAGATTCACTTTAGCGCCATGCAAACCCCAGACAGTGTGTGTATAAACAAGCGGGAAATCATGTTTACAGTAAACACGCTTTCAATTGAAGCCTAGCAGGTGAGCGGGGAGCGTTCTGTCCCTTTTTATTTCACTCAAACACAACTCCGAGCTGAGCATTAGTGTGTTTAAAACCTCAGGCCTGCTAGTCTTCTACTGAAACTGTAGTCAAAATGATTCCCCTCCTGTGAATTTTGTTTTCTTTTTCAAATATTTCCCAAATGATGTTTAAGAGAGCAAGGAATTTTTCACAGTATTTCCTATAATATTTTTTTATTACTTATTTGTTTTATTTTGACTAGAATAAAAGCAGTTTTTAATTTTTTATAACCATTTTAAGGTCAATATTATGAGCCCCCTTAAGCAATATTTGTTTTCGATTGTCTCCAGAACAAACCATCATTATACAATGGCTTGCCTAATTACCTTAACTTGCCTAATTAACCTAGTTAAGCATTTAAATGTCACTTTAAGCTGAATACTAGTATCTTGAAAAATATCTAGTCAAATATTATGTCCTGTCATCATGGCAAAGATAAAAGAAATCAGTTATTAAAAATGAGTTATTAAATCTATTATGTTTAGAAATGTGTTGAAAATCTTCTCTCCGTTAAATAGAAATTGGGGAAAAATATATACAGGGGGGCTAATAATTCTGACTTCGACTGTATATACGGTAAATGCATGTCCTGTTTGTTTACACACTCTGAGGGACAACAGGGTGTCTTGTCAGGGGTCTTAAAACAAAATGTTAGGCCTTAAAAAGTCTTAAATTCACTGAAATATTGTGTTTTCAAATCATTTTAAACAGGTCTTAATTTGCTTTGTCCAAATAAAGCTACCCAACTGGTACAACCAACAATCCGTCTACAAAAAAGTTTAACAAAAGTTACATTTATTAACTTTATTTACCAATGGTGCTCCAGTTTTCCCCACAGTCCAAAGACATGCGCTATAGGTGAATTGGGTCAACTAAATTAGCTGTAGTGTATGAGTGTGTGTGAGTGTGAGAGTGTATGGGTGTTTCCCAGTACTGGGTTGCGGCTAGAAGGGCATCCGCTGCTTAAAACATATGCCAGAATAGTTGGCGGTTCATTCTGCTGTGGCGACCCCTGTTAAATAAGGGACTAAGCCGAAGAAAATGAATGAATGGTCTTAAAAAGTCTCCAATTTGACTTGGTGAAAGCCTGCATGAGCCTGTGCTAATCAACATCATTCCGCAGACGTTGGGTTGAAATGTTCGCTCGGTTTGAGAATAGCAGGCGTCCGTCAGTCATGTGTTTGTGATGAGCGCTGTTAAGTGCGTGTGTGTGTGTGTGTGTGTGTGTGTGTCTGGTAGCAGTCGGCGGCTCTCTGGGGGTTTGCTGAGGGACACGCTGCTCATTTCAGATGGATTTTGTGGCCGTGTTCCCGTTCACACCAGCTACAAAAAAACCACAAGCACTAACAATAAGACCATACACATGGAAACAATCGCTTCCTCCTCCTCCTCCTCCTCCTCGCTGATCCCAAAACCAAATGTCTTATGATTCATCAGATTTATTATGTAAGTGAGTGAGTGTGACTTTAAAAGTGTCATCGTCTTTATATTGTAAGTCCCGCATACACATGCGAGGGTCCAAAAATGTACTTTTTGGAATTTTGCTGACAGTGAAGTTGCATTACTTTTGGTAATATTATGTACAGTTGAAGTCAGAATTATTAGTCCTCCTGAATTATTAGCCCCCCTGTATATATTCATTAGCCCCTTTCACACAGTGATACCGGTAAATATCCGGAAAATTACCGGAACGACTTTACTGGTAAATTCAAAAAAGCGCTCTTCACACAGGCACGGACGTTCTGGAATTTTTCCGGAAAAGACCATTCACACATCCATTCCAAAATACCGGTAAGCTCTGACATCAAATGAGCTCTAAATGGCCGCGCTTGTATTTGTAAACATAATAGAGGTCAGGCTTTTGTTGATGGTTTCACTTTTATTTGAAGCTTTAGCATTCATGCAGCTGCTGTCCCAGAGACATCCAAAGGCAGAAGGGCGAACCGCAGCTATATGTTTACACATTTGACTACATTACAAATTCTGTGAATGGATAGGTATTGTGACCAACTTAGATGAAAACATATGGAGGAACACTTTCGCATGTCGAGATGTGCATAATATGTATGGCGCTCAACGGAGCACTTCTTCACGTGCACACGCGTCAAGCAACTGAAGCAGAGCTTGAAGTTAAACAAACAGCGGTTTATCATAAGCATTTATCGATAACTTTTTACACAGTTGGCATTAATAATGAACATAGAAACTTAATCTGACTAACATCTAGCAGCTAAATGTGTCTGGAAAAATATTCAAAGGCTTTTATTTTCATAAACAGCGCAGATGTGAATGCGTCTGAGTGTTCTGATTGGCTGGAGTAGACGTCTCACGTCAGCTCTTTCGTGTTACAACTTCTCTTTCCGGAAGATTGCCGGAACGAATTTACCGGTATTTTCAAAAAGGGCCTGTTCACACATACAGACCTTTCCGGAAAATTGCCGGTATTTTTCCAGAAAGGTCTGTATGTGTGAAAAGGGCTATTGTTGAAGGGATAGTTCACCCCAAAAATGAAAATTTCCTTAATTTACTCACCCTCAAGAAAAAGAAAAAAAAATTGGGTGAACTATCCCTTTAAACGACAGCCCAAATAAATGTCCAGCTCCAGCACATATGAGATTAAGTCAGTCTGTCTCTTGCTGAAACGCCACCTGTCATCAAAATGTTAAGAAAACCCACTGCGGTTTTGTTCCTGCTTTTATTCTGGAGGATCTCCCACATATGTGCCACCACATGGAGAAAAAACATCCCAGATTCATCCTACTAAACATTTCAACTCGGGTAAAAAGTAGTTTTCTCTAGCTTTAGACTCACTTTCATACTTTTTAACTTTGCGCATTACCGATTAAAGTAGTTTTAACATGCAGGTCTATAGAAGAACAGACATCTGACAGGACAAAAAGAGAGGGAGAGGGAGAAAAAGAGTCACGTCCCGACTGTCTGGTTGCCCCAAGCAACCAGACATGATGTCATAGGTAGTTGAACTTAGCAGAATAGTAGTGAACTTAGCAGAAAGATGGACGCTTTGAGGGAATGAGGAGAGCCAAGCAATACACAACGATAAAATGGGTCTCGTGGTGATTGGAAAAGTTCAAGTTCAAGCCAAAACATCCGAAAAGTCTTGTTTTCTTGTCTTCAGATATCATCTAAAAATCTATCCATCCAAGTTAACACCAGCTGCAGACGGTGTTGGCTTTGTTGGAGTATTTATTTAGCTGAGTGTTTTAGTCCACTGTACTCTAGTGGTTATTCTGAGAAATGACACTCAGTTTGTTTGGTGAATGTTATATTTGGAGCTTTTTGATTGAAGCCTGGAAAAAAAATTATCAATTCTAAAACTGGGAATGTGTTTAAGATGCACTTCTGTTCATATGTTTTGAGGTCAGATCTTTTATTTTTTGACTGAAGTCTCTTATTCTCACTGCATTTGTCTGATAAGATGTGAACTGTTTTCGTTTTGAATATATTTTATAATTAAAAAAATGTAAAAAATCAGTTCAAATTGCAGATTTCCTGCATCAGTGCAGTGTTGATCAGATGTGTGAGGTAATATTTTATTGAAACATTTAAAAGAAAAAAACAACAACCTAATATACAGTTGAAGTCATAATTATTAGCCCCCCTGTATATATATATATTTTCCCCCTAATTTCTGTTTGATGGAAAGAAGATTTTTTCAACACATTTCTAAACATAATAGTTTTAATAACTCATTTCTAATAACTAATTTCTTTTATCTTTGCCATGATGACAGGACATAATATTTTACTAGATCTTTTTCAAGATGCTAGTATTCAGCTTAAAGTGACATTTAAATGCTTAACTGGGTTAATTAGGCAAGTTAGGGTAATTAGGCAGGTCACTGTATAATGATGGTTTGTTCTGTAGACAATATAAAAAAAATATTGCTTAAGGGGGCTAATAATATTGACCCTAAAATGGTTTTAAAAAACTTTTATTCTAGCCAAAATAAAACAAACAAGACTTTCTCCAGAAGAAAAAATATTATAGGAAATACTGACAAAAATTCCTTGCTCTGTTAATCATCATTTGGGAAATATTTGAAAAAAGAATTCACAGGAGGGCTTATAATTTTGACTTCAACTGTATTTGTAATCTTCTGAAATTACAAATCTCTTCACAGTTTCACTGTTTTTATCATAAAACAGACACCGCAGCTCGTTTTCATATAATGTCAAACAGTGCAAATTAGGTCACAAACAAGCAGCACAACACAAAAAAGTTTTAAACACCATTTTTTAGTTGTTAAATGGTGCAAACAAAAGACTCTGACAAACCTCAGGACATCACCTTGCACAAATCATTGGAATAAATCCATAAATATTATGTCTGTATTATGTATTTTTTTGAGAATATTTGCTTAGTTATGTAAATGTGTAAAGATATTTATTAGATTTTTATATTCATTCATTCATTCATTTTCCTTCTGCTTAGTTTTTGATTTATCAGAGGTTGCTACAGCGGAATGAACCACCAACTATTTCAGCACATGTTTTACACAGCAGATGCCCTTTTAGTCACAACCCAGTACTGGGAAACACCCATACACTCTCATTCACACACACATTTATACACTATGGACAATTTAGTTTATTCAATTTACCTATAGCGCATGTCTTTGAACTGTGGGGGAAACCGGAGCACCCGGAGGAAACCCACGCCAACATGGGGAGAACATGCAAACTCCACACAGAAATGCCAACTGACCCAGCCGGGACTCGAACCAGCGACCTTCTTACTGTGAATCAACAGTGCTAACCACTGAGCCATCATGCCGCCCCATTTTTATACTAATTACAGTAATGTATTAGAATAATATGCAAATGCTTATATGATTTATATACAATACATTTTGTAAAGTAATATTTTCTGTCTATATATAATATTATATAAATATATGAGAGACTGACTTTGTTCACCAAACAATTTGCATTGTAAACCTTAAGTTATTATTTTTATTTCATTTTTAAAAGTTTTTAGTTCTTATAGTCTGGAAATCACTCCGCATAAATCAGCTGATTTTTTAGCCCATCGAGTCTGTTTACTTACTCATGTAAATGTGTGTACATATATATTTATTCAGTTTTTAAATTCATCAGTAACATTATTGAATAATATGCAAATGCTTATATGATTTAAATACAATACAATGTTGTCTTTTAGTAGATGTTTTATACGAGAGACTTACTTTGTTCACCCAAACAAGTGGTTCTAATTGGATTTGCATTGTAAATCTTAACTAAAAGTAAAAATTATGTTTTATTTTGCATAAATCCACAGATTTTGTAGAAAATTCTGTGCAAAAAATGTCTGCAAATTCTGTCTGGCCAAATCTCAAAATAAGATCACCCTCAAAAATATCCATGTCTTTTATTCTTTGACTGCATGTCTATGGCAGTGGTTCCCAAAGTGGGGGTCTCAGGACGATGTGGAGGGGTCACTTGGTGATTTCCAAAAATCTAATAAATTTTACTAAACTATTAGAATTACCATATTTTATCCATAACCTACAGAAGATACAAATAGTATTTAATAGTTACATTAAAAAACAACAACATGCAAATAAAAAGCCATCAGCCTTTTGATATTTTTTTCCTTTGGATTGAGACCCCTGGGGTTATTATGTTAGATTAATGTCACAGCAATAGTGTTAGTTGCATTAGATTGATATTACGGCACCATGGTAAACTTTGACACCTTTACAGCTCTCACATCAAAAATAATTGATGTTTATCAGATAGTTCACCTTTTATTTTAAAAAATATATTTTTTTAAATCATACACGACTGAACATTGATGGTCTCCAAGTGGCAGTCTCCAAAATAAAATCAAGAATAGACTTCTTGTCTCAGTCTCATTAGATGAGGTAAGTATTAAATTAAACAAATTGAAGGTGCAGTATGTAAGTTTGACACCCAGTTGTTAAACTAGGTATTGCATTCCTGGATCAAAACACATGCAAGCGCAGGTTGCCAGATTGAGGACCAACAGGAGCGAGCCTGACGATTGAGCCTTAAGGCTGATTTAAATCGTGTTCTAAATAAAAGCAACGGCACGCAATAGAAAGAATATTTTCATATTAAAAGTTTTTGTTCTAATAAAAACCTGAAATGTATATATTAGAAACGGCTTCTATTTCTTGCAGCTGAACAACAGAAAACTATGACAATGATCACCTCAGGTACACCTTATGTGCTTTATTCAGTGTTAAATGCTAATAATGTGAGTTTGAATGGCATTTTACATGACATTTATTGCCATACTACTGAAAGCAGCAGCAGATAGTTCACCTCAGATCTCGAAAACAAAATAAACAGTTTGAAATTGAACTATAGAACTGTGAAATAATGCAAACCAAGACATATCAGTGATTCAGCATCTACATTTAATAATGTTAAAGAGGTTTAATATATATTAATTAGATTGTAAGCCTTACCATTTTGTGTGTGAGTGCATATTCTGTGCTTCTGCATGGCTGCATTTAAATTTCTGTGGTGTTGTCTGGTGCAAACAGCCAAATTGCTGCAAATCTCGACAGGTAGCGTGTTGTTAGGACACAAGGTTACAATGTAACCTGTCACCTAATGTTTACGTTCGTAATATTTATATTATATGCTAATTAATAATCAGCTCATGTGGAACTCTGAATCTGTGTCTCATTTCGGTATCACTGTCCACCGGAGGTCGCATTTCGGTTGCCGACGCATATTTGAGAGCCTTCCTGACTGAATGAATGAAATATGCTGTTTTCCACTAAGGCAACCGGTGGTGCTGAAATATAGTTGGCTAAACTGGCATTGGGCGGGTTAAAGGGACCAAAACAAAGACAGACGTTCTGGCACGTAACAGACAATTTCAAAGCAGAATATCTGACTTTAGCATTGTTTTTCAGATAAACAAGAATGTTCACTTAGCATGTTTCTTAAATATCTGCAAACATATGATGGTATTTTATGCTTTAGAAGAGTCAAAAACTTACATACAGCACCTTTAATAAATGACAAATAAATGATATGGTTGTTAGACTGTTGCACTTTTTTGTGTTGTAAATATGCTTGTTTTTATATAGACCTATTGGTGTGTGTGCACAATTGTGTGCAACGTTTGTATGTTTATCAAACGTTTCCTCCAAGGATAGTGGGGGTCGTAAGTCACTGGAATTGTTATTTTGTGGGTCATGGGCTAACAAGTTTGGGAACCCCTGGTCTATGGTAAAACTAATGTTTATTTAGCGTTTGAGTGTCTCACGATTGACTCACGTTCACTTTTTCTTCTCTTTTTCAGTCATGGTTCCTTTGACGAGACTTTTCATGAACACACACACAAACACAAAAAGAAGATCCACAGCGAAAACTGGAAAAGGAGTCACGAACTTTCCCACAATCCCCTGTAAAGTGTCACACACACGCACAAACACACACACACACAATCCCCCCCCCCCAAAAAAAACCACTGGCTCTCTTTCGGATGGGGAATCTGATCTGGAAGGCTTCAGCATTATCCTGCAAGTCTGGAGAACTGTCTTGGAGGCCTCCAAAAACATTGACCAATCCCATTGCTTGATTTTCCCGCCCCTGATTTCTTCATCCACACGCCATACGCTGAGGAAAAATCCATCTCTTCCCAGTCAGAACTCTTGTTTTGTTTTGTTTTTTGGAAACTGAAAGCGACTTTTGAAATGGAATGTCCATCACCGGATGCGTGTGATTGGATGGAGAGACTTCGGTTGGAGCCTTCTGATTGGCTCCTGACTTTTTTTCGCAGTGTGTTTTTACCCATTGACGAGCAATAGACTGTGAGCGAAACAACCGATAACACTAACCGCGTGCAATTTACCGACATGTATGCACTATTTGATTAATGGTAAGGGATGACAGACGCTTTTCTGGCCTTAGATTTGCGATGTGGAGTCAGGCTGCATGTTTCTGAGGTAACACACACACACACACACACACACACACACACACACACACACACATTACAGCATCATAGAGACCAGGAATGGGAAGGGTCAAGCACGAGTGACCGTAATGTCCAGCTTGTGACTCATTTATTTTCATTTTGTAGTGTTTATGAATGAAAAGGCCAGTGATTTGAGTCAGAAAAGCAAAGCGATGATGGTTTTTTGTTTTGTTTTCTCACGCATCAATCAATCTTGAGTGCTTGCGGATCCGTATATATCCGGTCAGCCCGTACAACCACGGGCTTCTTCTGCTTTACTTTGCGTTTGGTTTTGCAGTACTTTTATTTTCTTTTTGGGCTAATGTCACAAAAACATACCAGGTTATATTTCACCCCAAAATCAAGTGAGAAATATTATATTGTATTTTGAAAACGTTATTTCATTGGGTGCGCTGTAAAATAATTATATGACTTTTTTTTAAATACACTCTCAAAACATGCTAGGTTTCACACAATTCCTTCATGTTGTCCCAACACAATTTGTTTAATGCCGAGTTCAGACTACATGATTTTAGCTCGGATTTTGACTCGCCGACAGGTTTTGAGAAATCGCCAACAAATGCCTGAAATCACAGGCAAATCGGTGCTCGTTCAGTAACAATCACACAGGGTGAACTATCAAAGACGCCATCTGAAGGAATCGCAGATGAGTCGCTGACACCTGTCAGATATTTGGCGTGCTAAATGGTGATTCAAAATCATGTTTTGTGAAATGTGTTCTGATTGAAATTAACATCAGCGATTACCTACAGCCAATGAGAGAGCAGCATCCACTACTGTGGGTATCTGCAGACCAGCGAGAGGTTGTGGAAGAAGTTAAGAGCTTCTATTCGGTCTATTTGGACCCAAGAAATGGAAGAAAAACTAGTGTAAATTTGGCAGCAGCACCCGTGTCTGTTTGACGTGTCATCTGAGCAATACCACAACCGGGTCCAAAAAGAAAAACAGTTGAGGAGAAATTGCTAATTCCCTTCAAAAGCCAGATGAGCAAAATAAGTACATGTTCTACCCCACTATCGGCTTTTTTCTCATGATGTAGTTAACAAAATATAACAAAGGATATACTACATAACCTTGCGTTGTTTCCATGTCACTTCTTGCATGTGTTTGGTTGTGATGTAGTTTGCGGACCGAGACAAAGTTATCGGCGATTCTTCCTTTTGTAAAGTCATGCAGTGTGAAAGCCCCTGTCGCTGATCCATCTTGCAGTGTAAACACAGCAGTGACGGAATGCTGCCCCAGATAGTCATGCAGTGTGAAAACATCTCTGACACGACTACTTTGAAAATTGTGCAGTCTGAACTCGGCATAAGTTAACTTAATCGTTTTTTTACAAATTTAGGTAGATTGAACATAAAACAATTAGGTTGTCCCAAAAAAATCTTTTTCTACTAATTTAAATAAGTAGTTTGAACAAGCAGCAAAAGTCATTTTTTGAGTGCAAGTTAATCAGGTTTCAACTTAATTTACTTAATTTTATTCACATATCACACATAAATTAGTTTTAAGTTTAAATGACTTGCAAAGTTACTTTGACTCAACTTAAACATTTTAAAAGCAGCCACTATTATTGTTTTTACAGTTTGGTGTTTAATTGCAAAATCATTTTTGTGATAATTAAGCCAGTTTACCTTCAAATACTCATTAGCATAATCTCATTACGGCGCTGTAATGCAAAATATTCAATTATTCATTTTCTTTTCGGCTTAGTCCCTTTATTCATCTGGGGTCGCCACAGCGGAATGAACCGCCAACTTATCCAGCATATGTTTTACGCAGCGGAGGCCCTTCCAGCCGCAACCCAACACTGGGAAACACCCATACACTCTTGCACCCACGGGGAGAACATGCAAACTCCACACAGAAATGCCAACTGACCCAGCCGGGGCTCAAACCAGCGACCTTCTTGCTGTGAGGCGATTGTGCTACCCACTGCGCCACCGTGACACCAATGCAAAACATATGATGTATTATTTATTGTTATTTATTTAATAGTTATTACATTCTATGATTGAATATAAGCTTGATTGTCAACAAAAATATTCATTCGTTCATTTTCCATCGGCTTAGTCCCTTTATTCATCAGGGGTCACCACAGTGGGATGAACCGCCAACTTATCCAGCATATGTTTTACACAGCGGATGCCCTTCCAGCTGCAACCCAGTACTGGGAAACATCCACACACACAGTCATTCACACGCATACACTATGGCCAATTTAGCTTATTCAATTCACCTATAGTGCATGTCTTTGGACTGTGGGGGAAACCGGAGCACCCGGAGGAAACCCACGCCAACACAGGGAGAACATGCAAACTCCACACACAAATGCCAACTGGCCCAGCCGGGACTCGAACCAGCGACCTTCTTGCTGTGAGGCGACAGTTTACACTGAGCCACCGTGTCGCCCCATCAAAAATATTATTAATACAAAATTAGATTTTTATTATCATCCTTTTTCTTTTGATTTCGTGGTGAAATGTGACTGGTTTTTGTGGCGTTCATCAAATATTTGTTTGTTTTCTGGTTTTGTGCGATTTTTAGTTTGCATAGCGTAGCCGGCGGATCAGACGCTGCATGTGGATTTGTGTTTCTTTTCTCTATCTTTCGTGTTTAACATAACAGTCTCTCCTTCAGCTTGAATGTGACTTACAAACAGACAATCTCCAGTTTTCCTCTTCATTAATCAGATATTTGGGGTCGCTTTTATGACGTGCTCTACCCTTCCTACAAATCACCCTCTCCATCATTTTACAGTTCATTCTGTTGTTTCACATTGTTATTTTTTTTTCTTGGTTCACCGGTTCAGCCTGACTCACAAGACAATCTACTCATTTCATTTAGCCTTTCAGCACAGTGATAAACTAAACGCACACACACATACACAAACAAACATTGCACTATGACACACACACACACCCACATCCTTAAAGGACAAAGGGAAGCCTTTAAACTCGAACCCCTCTCAAATCCAAACGTGATCGAATCCCTAAACCACTGACCTCACTAAATAACTGGACTGCCTGGCTGTCAATCACATGTCAGGGACTCTGATTGGCTGAGAGCTGCCGATTGTTTTCATCATCCACTTGAAACACATCAAAGTGCCTCGGTGTCCCCTTTACATGCAATTCAGGGTCTTCACTTCGCGTATAAGCTACAGAAAAATATGTACAATATGTATCATGGGCTTAGCAAACAGCATATGAGCGCAACGGCAAACATCATATTTATAGATCTATGTTATCCAGAACATATCGTACTCATACTGTGTATATAGATATAAAAAAATGGACATATGTATAGTTCTTCCGAGCTCTGCGGCAGTCTAGTTATTTTTTGACCTTCATCCGAGTCAGTGATATCATCCAAACCGGTTAAAAACAAAAAAACAAAGGATCATCCGTCGTTTCAGGTCAGTGCGGATAGAGATCAAATTAGTTTTTCAGGGAAAACGAAGCATTTTCTCTTAGTTGAAAAAGTGTTATTATTGACTGAGAGACGACGAGAAAAAAAACAAGTTCTATGTGGACTGAGCCGTGTGCAATGTGTTGGGTAGATATCTGTGTTTGTCTTCAGATTTTTAAGAAAGCGAAGCAAATGGAGAAAAAAAAACACATTAAAACAAAAAGAAATCTAAGAATAGGTTGAAGTCTGAGAGCTCCTGGACTCTAAACACGAGGGCCACAAAAATAAATCCCAGTCTTTGTAAGTTCGTTTTTACTTTTCATTTATCTTTTATTTGTAAACTTTTTGTTTTTAAACTATTTTAGGGGGTGGGGGGGGGGCTGAAGGAACGATTTTTACGAAAGCTAAATGTATTATGAGAAAGAAAGAAAAGAAAATACTGGTGCTTCTGTTACTCATAAGCGAATAATACCACACCAGGACGACTGTTTTACTCTGTTTCTCTCTTTTGTATTTACTAAAGGGGGGGCGGGGGGGTTCAGATTTGATTGGTTCTGACAAAAGGCATTTGACTACAACCTTTAATAAAGCAGCGCCCCCTTTTTTACTTCCTTCAAACGTTAAGACTAATAATGCGCGTTTAGATCCTGAGAGAAAGATCATATTTAAGTTTAAATTATTATTATTATTAAATGAGCTGTTTATGTGGCTTAAATTTGACTTTTAGCTGAAACTGTGGTCCTTGGTGATTCATAGCAAGCGCTTTTAGAGTCAAAAAACACATACAGGCAAAACTAAATTAATAAAAGTGGCCCCTGATGATACATTGAGATCCTGTGAAGAGAAACAATCAGTTGCTTACAGCATTATTACGTTTAAAGCAAACGTTTTGAGTGCTTTTATGGCCCTACCCCTATTTTCTAGGTCAATATGGCTAGTAGGAACTCTTTGGTCATTTTTGAGATGATAATGGTCTAATCTGATTCAGTGATCTATGCTAAGCTAAGCTAAAATATGGCTAGTAGTAACTCTTTGGTCATTTTTAAGATGCTAATGGTCTAATCCGATTCAGTGATCTATGCTAAGCTAAGCTAAAAGTGCTCCCACCAGACTCTTGAGATTGACTGAACCCCTATTTTCTAGGTCAATATGGCTAGTAGGAACTCTTTGGTCATTTTTGAGATGCTAATGGTCTAATCCGATTCAGTGATCTATGCTAAGCTAAGCTAAAACTCTGAAATTGACTGAATGGATTGAAAAATGGTAAAACTGTTGTAAGTTGTAAAATGAGCCTGTTTACAAAAAAAAGTGTTCCTTTAACGGTCCCATGAATTTAAAATAAAGTTTTTTAGTTGTTAGTATCAGTATTGTTAGTTTTTAGGATAGTTATAAGCTAGTGCGCACCATTCAGATGATATAAAACTGATATAAACATGTAAAGCTTGTAATTTGTTCCGTCTAAATGAATCAATGGTTTTATTCACGTCGCCTCACACTTCAGTTTCTCATCAAATCTTCTGACCAATCAAATGCTCTCTAGTATCTGACATGCCCCGCCCCCTTCAAGATGCTTCTCATTCGATGTGTCTGAGCTCAACCACTCTCACTGGCAGAGCTGTGATAAAAACAAAACGCTATTGGCTGTTTTTTTTAAGGGGAGGAGCTAGACTATGTCCCGCCCCCTCTCTTCATGAATAAAAATGCACATTTCAAAGCACTTCACGGGACCTTTAAGTCTTAAATGTATCATTAATAGCTAACTTGTTTTTGACTAGTCATACAATATGGCAACTCTTAAATACGAACTTCCCTTAGGGACTCAAACGCACCAAACCCAGATAAATATGCAGTTTTGGTTGGAGAAATGGTCAATATGAAGCGTCGCGAGCAATCAGATTCGTTTAGGTGAGATCGTGTCGATGTTAACGTGAGTAGAGTTTTGTTAGTCGTAGTTTAGAGCACACGAGAGTCAGAAATGGGTCGGGGGGAAATAAAAAAAAAAAACAAAAAAAAATAAACGGCCGCCCGTATCGTCCTGTATGTAAATGAGCTCCCATAGTGTTCGTGCTGTAGTGTATAGGTGAGCATTTAAAGGTTGTCCCATTCAAAGTGCCTTTTGTTCACAGACACCATCTTGTAAATGATGAACGCCCTGTCTTTCCTCCTCCTGAGCTTTTCTCAAAGCCGTATACACAGTATATAGTGCTACAAAATGGATGTGATTTCGTTCTTTTATTGTACAATGATGGACAACAACAAAAAAAGTAAAAAAAAGAAAAAAAGTCCCTTTTTCTCTGTACCTCTGTCTTTATCAGTCTCTCGCTCTGCTCTGCTCTGCTCTTAGATGTCTATCCTTATCTTTCCTCCCTACTTTTGATGAAAGAGTTGGAAAAAAAAATGTTGAACCTTTTTCTCTTGAGCAAGATGTTGTAAACTCTAATGTTATATCACTGTCTGTATGCTTCACATGTTTATATCATACACAACTCTCTCTCTTGGGTCAAACGCAGCGGGCTCTGTGCTGAATCTGAAGTGGGACCGTCCAGACAGTAACATGTGGTCCTGCTTGCAGATGTTTTTTATTTTGGATGTGGACGGGGAGCATTGGATCAGAGCATGCGCAACAGCTCTAGTTTAGTTATTTATATCCATTTTCTTCATAGAGTCTCACTGTTGACTTTGCAGTTGAATTATCTGAGAGCAGCTGTTTAAAGAAACCTGACTGATGATTGGCTAATTGTGCCTTTAATCAGGAGACACGATGACGCATTAGAAATAACCTGCCCAGCATTTAGAAGTAACGCTCCAGATGTGTACTTTAAGTCAGTCAATTAGTGTTTCCCACATTTAAAATGGGCTTTTCCACATTAAATCCTTCACGAGTGGCCATGCTTTTTGTTTTATAAGCATAATATGATTTCATTTTAGTTTTTATAACTGTTAAAAAGAACTTTACGTCATGTTGTAATTATTTGTCTTTTATTACAACACTATCACACTGCAAAAAATGCGTTGCTTACTTCGATTTGTTGTCTTGTTTCTAGTCCAAATATCTAAAAATTCTTAAATCAAGAAGCATTTTTTAGACAAGATGCAATTATTGTCTTGTTTTAAGAAATAATATGTCAAAATGAAGTGAGTTTTTCCTTAAAAACCAAGCCAAATAGTTTGCCAACTGGCTAAGATAAATAATAATAATAATTCCTTACATTTATATAGTGCTTTTCTGGGCACTCAAAGCACTTTACACATTGGGGGGAATCTCCTCATCCACCACCAGTGGTCAGCATCCACCTGGATGAAGCGACGGCAGCCATATTGCGCCAGACCGCACACCACACACCAGCTGATTGGTGGAGAAGAGACAGAGTGATGAAGCCAATTATCATATAAGGATGGTTAGAAGGCCATGATGGACAGAGCCAGTGGGCAAATTTGGCCAGGATGCCGAGGTTAAACCCCTACTCTTTTTAGAAGGACATCCTGGCATTTTTAACGACCACGGAGAGTCAGGTTTAACGTCTCATTTGAAAGACGGCGCTCACTGAGCAGTATAGAGTCCCCTTCACTATACTGGGGCGTTAGGACCCACACAGACCGCAGGTTGAGCGCCCCCTGCTGGCCTCACTAACACCACTTCCGGCAGCAACCTAGCTTTCCCATGTGGTCTCCCATCCAGGTACTGACCAGGCGCAGCCCTGCTTAGCTTCAGTGAAATAATAAATAATCATGTCAAAATTAAAAATATGATTATTTATCTTACCCCATTGGCAGATTATTTGGCATGTTTTAAGGTAAAACTCATTTGATTTTGGCATATTATTTCATGAAAACAACACAATATGTTTGGCTTGTCTAGAAAATGCTTCTCGATTTAAGAATTTGTAAATATTTGGACTAGAAACAAACAAAAAAAAAATCAAAGAAAGGTATTGTTTTACAGTGCAGTGTCTAAACGTAGCACTTAATCCCAGTTCAATTACGATCTAAGAGAACGTGAATGCTTTTTACTAATTAAATTAATGACATCAATGTGTAATTATGATAATAATAACTAAATAAAAAAAAATCTAATTCTACAATATAAGCACAGTCTACGTCAGTGTTTCCCAACCCTGTTCCTGGAGGCACACCAACACTACATATTTTGGATGTCTCCCTTATCTGAGCCATTAACTTCAGGTTGTGGAGTCTCTTCTGATGCTCTGAGTTGATTCAGTTTTGTTTGATTAGGAAGAGGTTGAAAATGTGTACTGTTGGTGTGCCTTCAGTAACAGCGTTGGGAAACACTTCTCTACGTCACAAAGACGATAAAAGAAGAACAATATCATTTAGGTCACTTTTTCCAGCTGGTGATTTGACAGCCAATCAGAATCCATCCTGCTCTAACACTAAGAAATAAGAGTGGTACAATTGGCTACTCAAACTAAATAGAGTTTCTGCTAAGAAAACAACAGCTTTCAGGTCAATTTGACCCAAATAATGACTTTTTTATTTATTTTTATATCTAAATATATATCTGAAAAAGCACTTATAACCCTACCATAGTTTGGATGGTAATATAATTATCATTCCTGCTGTGAATTAGCCTTAACAATACTGTCCCTGCACTTATTGTCATCTAAATTCAACAATAAACTCAGTTATTTGTTATTTTCTTACATGCATTGTCTCTTTAAGAGTCAGTAGCACCAAAATCAGTGTTATTATCCTCAATACTGCCTTACATCAGCATTTATTTATTCCAAATCGACCCCGATTGACACACAAACATGTAACTGTATATCTAAAACTATGTGTGTGTGTGTGTGTGTGTGTGTGTGGCAGATGTATGACATCTAGCTGTAATCATCTGTGATCCAGTGTTCTCCTTCCATCCACACCCCCCTCCCTCCCCTCTCGCCGGAGCCCTTGGCAATCTGCATGTGTTATTTACAGATTCTTTTCCATTATAAAACAAAAAAAACAACTAAAATGTTTGTAAAGAGCAGCACCTGATTGAATAAATGATGTTCTTGACTGTACCCCGTGTGGAAAAATCACCAGCAGCTTTTCTTTGCAACAAGATTTTTTTATTGATCCCAGGAGAGGTCAAGCTTTTAGTAAATCAACTATTGTCACTAATAAACAGACGCACATGGAATCTGCATCTCCACCACACACACACACACACACACACTCGCTCTTTAATTAAACCATTTCTCTATGCATTTATTGAGCGTAACAAGCTTCATTCGTATAGTCAGATTTCATGTAGGCCTGCGGATGAGTAAAACTGAAGTCTATTGTCTGGCAGTTTTGGCGACTACGTTATTATAAAGGAGCGTTTGTTTATTGACTGATGATGATGATGATGTAGAGGTGAAGTGCTGCCAAGGGCTTTTTCAGTCTGAAGTAAGAGGTGAATGTTCAGAGAAAGCCATTGTCAGCTGTACACCGATATGCTTTTTTTTTTTGGGGGGGGGGGGGGTCTCTTTCTGACAGCACCAAAATCATCATCGTGCTGGAACAGGCCTCTGCTTCTTTGTAAAATGCACTGGACTCTGAACAAGCTCTTTATGGTGGTACTGGTTGGTCCACTCGTGTTACGCAAGAACATGTCAAATCTAAGGAATGAGCCTTATTTATACTAATGAGCTGTTTTACTTCAAATTTAAATAGGATTGTTTTTTTTTAAGAGATGCTTTTAAAGTCAACATGAAATTGAGTTGGTTTACCTTCTTAAAGGAACAGTTCTCTCAAAAATTAATGCTCGATTTTAAAGGGATAGTTCACCCAAAAATCGAAATTTGGCCATTGTTTACTTGTTCAAAACCTATTTGAGTTTCATCTGAACACAAATGAAGATGTTTTGAAGAATACACACACACGCTGACTTCTTTAGTATTTTTCTTCCTACTATGGAAGTCAATGGATGCTATCAACCAGCATTCTTCAAAATACCTTCTTTAGTATTCAACAGAAGACACTTTAAAACCACACGAGGAGGAATAAATGAGGTCATTTTTATTTTTGGGTGAACTATGCCTTTAATTTACTCAACGCGATCCAAGATGTAGGTGACTTTAAGCAAACAAGTATGTGATTTCTAAAATGCAAGTCAGTGACTATTGATAAATAAATGAAATGGGCAAAACAATATTAATAGTATTTAATAATATTATTATTTAACTATATTAATAAAAATTAATATTAATGTGGCTCCTGATCTCAACTTTGAAACATTGAAATTGAAACATTCATGGAAGAAACTTCAGTTCAACGTCCTCTTCGTAAGAGCTCAATGTATCATCAGTAGCATTCATTCTGTTTAGCCTGAATGTGTTTTTTGACTCTCAAAGTAGCGTCAGCTGCTGATTTGCATTTTAAGAATCACAATTTCAGCTAGAAATCTTCGTTAATATTCACTAAAGATTAAAAAGTCACCTACACCTTGGATGAGCTGACAGCAAATGTTCATTTTGGGTGGGAAAATGTCCCTTTAAAGCAGTGTTTCTCAACCACGTTCCTGGAGGACCATCTACACCGCATGTTTAGGATGTCTCCTTGGTCTGTCACACCCATTACAGGTCTTTCAGATGATCTGAATCAGGTGTGTTTGGTGAAGGAGACATGGAAAATGTGCAGAGCTGGTGGTCCTCCAGGAACGTGGTTGAGAAACACTGCTTTAAAAGCACATTTCTGGTCTTTTTTATGTGTGTACGATTCGAAAATGTGTTTTTCAGAATTTTGTAACACGTAACCTCAAATGAGAAGGAACTAATAGAACGTTCTTTTTATTTATTTTTTAAGCCTTTTTACAACCAATCACATGCCCTATATAATACGCAAATTCATAAAACGCTCCCACTTTATATTAAGTGGCCTTAACTAATATGTACTTACACTGAAATTAATCATTCATTACCATGTACTTATTGTGTAAATAAATGCTTTTACATCGTACTTATGCTTGATTAAATACCTATCTGTAATTCATTTTGTAAATACACTGTTGACCATCCCTTACACCTTAAGCCACCCTTAAACTTACCCATCTCCCAGCTCAAGAAGTGTTCTGCAATACATTATGAACACATTAAGTACACTGTATATTAATTTTAATGCAAGTACATAGTAGTTAAGGCCACTTAATATAAAACATTTCATGACTGTAATTTCATGCTGACTTTAACCGGCGCAAACAAACGATGCGGTTAATGCGGTTTTGCAATACTGCACATCAATGCAGATCATTTGTGTTGCCGAAAACGCTGGACATGACACTAACTCCCGTCACGTTCATCATATCTGAAATATGTTCTGGAAATCTCTAAAAATCCTCCATTAGACTTATTATTTGAACCCTTTGCGAAACTAAAAAACAAACAAGCGAATGCGAACGCCCACAATATACATCTAGCCTCCCGTAATGCTACTAATGAGAGCGTCTGCGTTCAGTTGATGCTGATTTAGTCAAATATTCCCCTACAGGAGCACACGTGCACGCACACACACCCCTTCAACATGCTAGATAGAGTGCATTCAACCCAAATGCCAATGTCAGTTCCACTGGAATCTGTTGAGCGTGTGATTTTTATTTTTTTGTTTGTTTGTTGTTTCTCCGCCCGTCCCCGACCGGTCTCCCCTTACTTGTAAACGCAAAGAAAAAATGTGGGGCTCCGGTGTCCCGAGTAGATGCAGTGCTTTGTGTGGTGGCAGGGGGCGGGGCTCGCGACTTCTCCATCGCTCGCTCTCATTCGTCCTCGAAGTTCTGGTTGAGCAGGAAGTTGGCGGCCAGATTCTCGTTCTTCTCGCAGGCGAAGTAGGCCTGGACCACCAGAGCTTCGGAAAACCCCAGAGCTTTTAACTGAGGGAGACAGACAAAAAAACTGGTTAGAGCGTTCACTTCACATTCCAGCAACAAAAGGTTAAATATTAGTGGTATAACGACATGCGTATTTGTGCTTCACATATTCAGTATGTTCACTTTTTTGTTCTGTATATAAATATATATACACACTCACTGGCCACTTTATTAGGTACACCTGTCCAACTGCTTGTTAATGCAAATTTCTAATCAGCCAATCACATGGCAGTAACTCAATGCATTCAGGCATGTAGACATGGTCAAGACGATCTGCTGCAGTTCAAACCGAGCATCAGAATGGGGAAGAAAGGTGATTTAAGTGACTTTGAATGTGGCATGGCTGTTGGTGCCAGACGGGCTGGTCTGAGTATTTCAGAAACTGCTGATCTACTGGGATTTTCACACACAACCATCTCTAGGGTTTACAGAGAATGGTAATTCCAGTTATCCAAAAAATATCCAGTGAGCGGCAGTTCTGTGGGCGCAAATGCCTTGTGGATGCCAGAGGTCAGAGGAGAATGGCCAGACTGGTTTCAGCTGATAGAAAGGCAACAGTAGCTCAAATAACCACTCGGTACAACCGAGGTATGCAGAAGAGCATCTCTGAACGCACAACACGTTCAACCCTGTGACGGATGGGCTACAGCAGCAGAAGACCACACCGGGTGCAATTCCTGTCAGGTAAGAACAGGAAACTGAGGTTACAATTCCTACAGGCTCACCAAAATTGGACAATAGAAGATTGGAAAAACGTTGCCTGGTCTGATGAGTCTCGATTTCTGCTGCGACATTCAGATGGTAGGGTCAGAATTTGGCATCAACAACATGAAAGCATGGATCCATCCTGCCTTGTATCAACGGTTCAGGCTGGTGGTGGTGTAATGGTATATATTATATGATATTGATATTGTCACTTTGGACCCACCTACCTGAGTATTGTTGCTGACCATGTCCATCCCTTTATGACCACAGTGTACCCATCTTCTGATGGCTACTCTCAGCAGGATAAAGCGCCTTGAACATGACAATGATTTCACTGTACTCAAATGGCCTCCACAGTCACCAGACCTCAATCCAATAGAGCACCTTTGGGATGTGGTGGAACGGCAGATTCGCATCATGGATGTGGAGTCGACAAATCTGCAGCAACTGCGTGATGCTATCATGTCAATATGGACCAAAATCTTGGAGGAATATTTTCAGTACCTTGTTGAATCTATGCCACGAAGGATTAAGGCAGTTCTGAAGGCAAAAGGGGGTCCAACCTGGTACTAGCAAGGTGTACCTAATACAGTGGCCGGTGTGTGTGTGTGTGTGTGTGTGTGTGTGTGTGTGTGTGTGTGT
>CAIGQV010019186.1:4162304-4190265 GCA_903798115.1 Danio jaintianensis | reverse complement strand
ATACATATACATATATATATATATACATATACATATATATATATATATATATATATATATATATATATATATATATGAAGAGTTCAGATGCAAAAACCTCTAAATGCCATCTGAAATGTTGTCCTAAAATGAGCATTTTTCTGTTCAGTTATTTCACTTTAAAGTCAATGAAAAGAACTTATTTGTTACTATAAAAGTAAAATTACTGAGCCTACACACAGGAGTTGGAGAAAAATTCTAATTTTAGAAGAAAATATCAAATAAAAAAACATTAAAAATATATATACATACAAACATACATTTAAAAAAACTTTTTGTCAAGAAAACATTTCTAATATTAGTTTAGCTTAAAGGATTAGTTCACCCTAAAATGAAAATTGTGTTATTTAATCACTGACCCTCGTGTCGCTCCAATTCCATGAGATCTTCGTTCATCTTCAGAACACAAATGAAGATATTTTAGATGAAATCTAAGAGCTCTCTCATCTTCCTGAGAGATCATCCTCCTCGTCCAGGTCCTGAGATGTTTAAAGTCCAGAAAAGGAGCCAAAAACATTGTCAAAAGATTCCAGGTTTAACTGTAATCAAATGAAGCTCCAAGAACACTTTTGTGCACCAAAAGACTGTAAATACGACTGTTCGCCTATATCTTCTGTTCCACCTTAGGTCAGGGTGCTCGTTTACTACAGGCAATATATGACGTCGTTCTGCCCGTAGTAAATGCTCAAACTAGTCTGATGCAGAAGACATATGCGAACAAAGACCTTTTGTGGAGCTTTGTATGATTTCAGTCAAACTATTGAAGCCACATGAACAATGTTTTTGGCTCCTTTTCGGGACTTTTCTGAACATCTCATGACCATTGCAGTCTGTGGAGGATGAGAGCGCTCTCAGATTTCATGTAAAATATCTTCATTTGTGTTCTGAAGGTGAACGAAGGTCTCGGGAGACTGGAATGAAGTGAGGGTGAGTAATTAATAACACAAATAAAATGTTTGGGTTAACTAACCCTTTAATTTAGTGCATTGACGATTTCGAACCCCCAGAAGTAAACTGAGAATAGACCCTTTTCACATTTCTGGGTTTCTCAGCAGCAGAGGTCACCATAGTTGGGTAAACTTAGACACAGTGAATAAGAGAGTACAACAAATAACTTTTTAAAAGTCCTATTTGCTGAAAGAATAAAAGAAAAACTTGACGAGGGTATTATCAACACTTTTCGAAATATTGTGAGACTGATAACGGCAACCAGAGGAGAGAACAATGTCAAATTTACTGCCCTGCTCCATAGACACTGCATTAGAAACACCTCGCATAAGTGGCAATTCATTTTTTGTAATTTGATGCAAAGATGATATAATACATACATAAGTACATATAAATGTTCATAAGGTAAAAAAAAAATAAAAAAAATCTAAATATTAAAAACTTATAAGGATTTAAGATGCTGATGACTGTGTCATAACAGTCTTGTGAAAAGGGTCCATGGTTGGGTACGGCAGTGAGTGTTTGCTCACCCTCTCGATGGCTTCTTTCTCCTGTTGTGTGACTTGTATATAACTGCCGGGCGCAGCCTCATCCCCGATGGCCCCCAGATCTGCAAACTCTCCCCCTTCTCCCCCCTCGCCCTCACCCTCGCCCACCGGCGCGTTCAACATCTGGATGAAGAGCTCCTGGTGCTGGCTGATTTGCTGAGAGTCAAACACACACAGTGAGTAAAAACAGTGATTCTCATGTCTCACCGCTCTGCAGATTTTTCATGTTTGATTCATATATAGACATGGGACTAAAAAACAAACGTACATATACGCTAGGTTAGTGTTGTCACGATACTGGAATTCGATATCAGTCGGTACTGGAATTTTAAAAACGTCCATTTCCCGCTAACATTTGAGCGCTGTTGAGCGTGTTCTTAAAAAAAAATCAGATTCATCAGCGGATCGCTCGTAAACAGACAAGCTGATCTTCACGGCTTTAAAACGCTCCAGTGTCCCTGTATCTGTGGTTACACCAAAGACTATAGAATACACAAGTCGTGACACTTGTACAGTTTTGAATAGGGAAAAGTGTAACAGTCAATATGGTGAATGAAGCCCCGCCTTCTAGTACAAGAACCAATCAGCGATCGCTATAGACTGACATTTCTCCGGGGGAGGGGCTGGGACCAGATGTGAATTTCTGCAGATTGTGTGTGACTCAAACGTTTAGAAATGAAACTAAAGAGAAAGTTGTTGCTTAATGTAATTGTTGTTTCATAATATAATAATTTAACGCTGTTTAAGAACATGCTCAGTAGCATTCAAATGTTAGCGGGAAATGGGCATTTTTAAAATTTCAGTATCGAATTCCAGTATCGTGACAACACTATTTTAGCGGTTTTAAAACCTTGAGTTTTCCAACCCACGGTAAACCTTGAAACCGGTTATCGTTCCATGCATAGTGTGGGTGTGCAGACCTGCAGGAGCTCAGGGTTCTCCTGACCCAGTTGTTGCAGCAGCGCCGGCAGGAGCGACGGGTTCTGCTGGATGACCTGCCGCATGCTCTGAAACTGAGGCTGAGAGCGCAGGAACTCCAGAGGATTCTCACCTGACACAAAACAAAACATCAGCGCTCAAATACAGGTCTGACATACACAACAATACATCTTAAAATTGTTCCGAACCCCCCCCCCCCATTGCTAGTTTTGTGGTGAATAATTAATTTGTTCATGTCATTAAGAAAAAAAAGAGTTTTCCCTTGTAATGTAAAATTGGAATCTGTATATGCACTTCCTGTTTGTTTTCAGTTAAATTCTCAGATGACGTCTCTCTGAGGTATTGGGCCTATACCCTGCAGCTGTCAGTTTTGACAACAAACAGAAATGGTGAGGAGGAGGTGTCTGTTAGGTTGTAATAACTCTCCCCAAACCCATTTCCTAATCTTCCTGAATGAAATGCCCACTTTACTACATCCAATCAGCTCGCAGTAGAGAAAACAAGCCACGCCCACTGTTTTCTTATTTAATATTCCGTTTCTCTAGGAACTGCGTCATTATTGTCATCAATCCTTGTCTTAATGAATGATTCACCGAATTATTTATTCAAACGATTCATTCAACAAGCTGATTCCTTCAGAAATGAAGAAAGTGGCAGTCTTTATGAATAGATCATTGAATCGTTCACTCACTTGATTTATTTCAAAACCGATTCAATCAGGAATGAAACACTGCAGTGTCACTCTGACATAAAATCTTCTGCTCTGGCGTTGTTAGAAACTGTATTCATTGGCTAAATAAAAAATTCAATATTGTGTCTTAAACGTAACTCACTGTAAGGTTTGTTGTTGTTTTTTTGTTGACGTAATTGAAAAGCTCAGCTCGCATATCATTAAAACAACAATTATGACATTATCGTAATCAATAAATGTGACACCCCTGATGTGAACTCTTTATAGCAGGGATGGTATTTTAATTTATGTATATTTTAATATTACAATGATTTCAATGTTTTTGTCCATCTCAATATAAGTCTATAAAAATGTTATATTATGTTAATTAAATAACAGCTACTGAATTATTAATAATCATAAATAGCCATCCTGTAAAATAATTCCTTTTCAAATGTTTAACAGAGCAAGGAACTTTCTCTTCTGGAGAAAGTCATTTCTTTCAGCTTGGCTGGAATGAAGGAAATATTTAGCAAAAAAACGAATTAATTAAAACAAAGAAAATTCACTAAGGTCAATGTTATTAGTCCCCTTAAGAAACAAGAACAAATTACTGTTGTCCAGTGACTTCCCTAATGGGGCACACAGACTTTTAAATTCAGTCCGCCAGCCTCAGGGCTTCCGGTTAATTGCCATCCCATACAAAATCTCCGCGTTTAAGATCTGATTTCTTTTAAAACACAGCGATCTTCACTGCCTGGCTGAGATACGATATAAAGTGGGTATCAGACCAAACAAGAAGCTCTGCATTAAATTATATTTTTCCGCGCCAATATATGGAAGTGAATTTTACCCCAGTAATTTCAATGGAATTTCTGCGCAAGTCTGCCGCTAATGATGGCGCCTGCGTTTAAACCGTCTTTTATCTCTTTTTACGCTTTAACAACCAAATGGATGCTTAAGTCTATTTAACTGATTATATTTGAATTACATTACAACATCGATGCTGTAAAAGAAACCTTATGAAATTGAAAATAGTCACATAAAGCTTTCACCGGAAGTTCATCATTGGCTGAAAAACACTAGCTGTGAGCCCATTACCCTAACTTACCTAGTAAACCCATAATTAACCCAGTTAAGCCTTTAAATGTCACTTTAAGTTGAATACTAGCATCTTGCAAAATAACTAATACAGTATCATGTACTGTCATCAATACAAAAACAAAAGAAATTAGTTATTAAAACTATTATGTTTAAAAATGTGTTTTAAAAAAATCATTTGGAAGACATTTTACTTAAATAAATAAATAAATCACGGAAATGTTAGTCCCGTTATGGAAAAGCTAATGTAAGCGTCTCACCTTCTGTGGGCTGCGTGTCTGTGGGGAGCTGAGCGGGAGCAGGATTGGTTTCCTGCACCGGGACTGTAGGGATTCCCTGAGACAAACACGAATTCATCAACACGGAGGCTTCACAATAAAACAAGCACAATATAATAAACTGCAGACTCACATTGAGCAGATACTCCACGGCGCGGTGAGGGTTGTTGTAACTGGCTTTAAGAGCAGCCACCACTTTATCTCTCTCATAACCCATGGACATGATGTTTGTGAGCATCGCATCATACTCCTGACCTGTGACTGCACAACACACACACGTATGAACATTTGCAAATTAGCTTGATTTATTTTGTTTAAGTACCAATTCTCACTATTAACTATTAGCGTATTACAACATATTCTCCATTTAGTAATACTTATGAAGTACATATTCTGTACATACCAAAACCTAATTACTAACTTACAAGCAAATAAAAAACGCAGTAAATTAAGTGTTTATTGAGGTAAAAGTCACAGTTTTGTTGATAGTGAGAATTTTACTTTAAAATATAGTGATTTTATTCTGAATCCCCAATCCTACCTAATACCAAAAACTATTTACTAACTTACTAGCAAATAATATGCAGTAAATTAGGAGTTTATTGAGGTAAGTCACAGTTTTATTGATAGTGAGAATTTTTTTTTTTACCTAGTGTTGAAGATGCATCTTCTCCTTCGCCCACAACATCTGTGCCACTGCAAAACAAACACACAACAAATGTAAATTATCATTAATGTTTATATGAAGTGAAGTGAAGTGTAGTGTGGCCAAGTATGGTGTCCCATACTTGGAATTTGTGCTCTGCATTTAACCCATCCAAGTGCACACACACAGTTAGTGAACACACACATACCGTGAACACACACCCGGAGCAGTGGGCAGCCATGCTGCGGCGCCCGGGGAGCAGTTGGGGGGAACGGTGCCTTGCTCAAGGGACTCACCTCAGTCGTGGTATTGAGGGTGGTGGAGAGTGCTGGTCATTCACTCCCCCCACCCCCAATTCCCGCTGGTACCGAGTATCGAACCAGCAACCTTCGGATCACGAGTCCAACACTCTAACCACCAGGCCACGACTGCCCCCGAGTGAATGAGGACAGCACTATTTGCATAGCACAAACACACACACACTTCAGATTTAATGTTGAGAATAAAGGCATTTGGGTAAAGACAAGACGTCCTATTATGGTGTCAGCATCAAAATTCAATTTACAAAAGTGACTTCACTTTTCATCTACTTCACATTTCATCTACTTCCAGTACAAAACAGCTCAACTGATTCTGATTGGTCAGTCGCAACAGTCCAAGGTATTTTATTCCAAGATAACAACCGCTGAACCCAAAACTTTGGCACACCCACCGAAAATTATGAGCACTGTTACTACAAGTTTTATATTAACAGATTTATTATACGCATTGGCCCTGCACGCACTGCTTGACGTGAATGAGGTGAACTGAGTTAACAATAACAACTTTGCTGTTCTTACGGGTGGTGTCTGATATTGCACAGATGATATTGACATATAACTTATTATTTGCATACGTCATCTCAATAGCAATAACGGTCTTATCATGAGCTGCAATATTAGTTTAATCTTAGTGAATGCAAGCCCTTTTGCGATGGTAAACGCGGTGCCAGTTGACTGACAGCATCGTGACAATTAAAATTTTATCCACTCTTCAAAAAGTGTAAATGGTGGATAAACATTCACCGCATGATCACTAAATTAAATTTAGGTGGTTTCTGAAGCAAAATCTGTCAGTGCTGTTTTCATTCTCTCGTATCCAGACCTTTACATTTTCGCAGCTGAAGCTCCCTGCCATCTAAACTGAGTGATTGACAGCTGATATCAACCGAATCCATTCGCGTTCTGTTCTAGAGCAGTGGGCCAATAAGAAGAGCTTGAAGGCGGGGCAAGCATTGCGGGATTTATTTACTGCAGCAAGTTGGCATGACAACTGTTTTAAACCATTCCTGAGTGCTGCGTTTGGCATTTTTTGGTGCAAAGATGCATTCTGTGTGAATTTCTCCTAAATCTGCGCATGCGGTGAACATTTTGCAGTGAAAACCGGTCGCACGACAACAATTTATGCACTCGCACAAATGCTCTCAAATATATTTTGAGGTCGCATAGATAAAATTTCGGGCGCATATGAGACCAAAACGATCGCAATTTCAAGCCCTGATATGTATCTGTTTATCTGTCATGTCACTGTTTTGTGACTGAATAATGTGTGGGTTAGTGTACACTCCATCAGCTGTTTTCATTTCCATCAGCTTTGAGTTTAATTAAAGAATTAATAAACTATTATGGCTTGGAACAATGTTTAGTACTTAATTGTTATGTTTTGTGGCAAGTAGCCGTGTAATAAGCGGGATAAAGAACATCGAGGATGGTTGTTTTCAAGAATAAAAACCTTTAGTTTTATACAACAGTGCTCTCCTTCACGTCGAGTTGCCGATACACCTGTTGAGCTTTATATATGAAAACAACCTCCAGAATGTACCTTATCCCTAACATGTGCTGTCAAAATTTTAAACACACTGGTCTCTTCACAGCAATTTACCAATCATTTTCCAGAAAAGTCTGTATGTGCGAAAGGGGCTAACATCTCACTTCCACATAAAAAAAATTAGAAAAGTATCTAATTTGGTGTTTGTGTGTGTGTCTGACCCGTCAGGACTGCGTGCAGGAGAGACCGTAGCCGGAGGGTCGTCTGGACACTCGTCTGTGAATGGGATGGCAGCCGGAGCTGGAGGAGGCGGAGGAGGAGGAGAGGAAGAAGAGGAGGATGACGAAGCTGCCACTGATCTGGATGGTTCTGAGGGTGCGACGGATGTTCCTGGTGCTTTTGTCTGCACAAAGACAAACAACAACTTAGTGAAATCCTTTTCATTTCCAAGTCTGAGGATGCGTCTCAATCTCAACGCAGCTCCCTAGCAAGTAAATCAGCAGGTCGTGTACACAAATTCAGGCACTGCTAGGCAGTCACAGGTACCGATAGAACCCAAGTGATGCTAATTGACCCTTTGCTAAGCCACACCCGAAAACCACCACACACCAATCGTGGCTTAGCAACCGTAGCTACGCGCAGGAGGTCTGTCAAGCTTTCAAGTGAGGGAAGCAAGCCAAAGCGTTGTGCATATGGATTGTGCAAATCTGATACCCGGTATCCTAAAAGTTTGGACAGGGTGGTGGAATTTTATTCCCTTTTCAAAACCTAAAACCCAAGGGGAGAAATGCCAGCGTTGATCAAGCTGTGTGAGGGGCCATAAAAGCAGCACAATTCAGTCATATTTTCATCTGTTTCAAGCTACGAATATTTGGAATACGTATCAACAGAACAAAACAGAGATATGATCACAAACTGAGCACTTGCGATCAATATACTTCACCCGCAGCTGTTTTTCAGTAATTTATATCCCTCATGTCCATGTAAGAGCTACAATTCACCGATATTTTCATCTGTCTTTTGGACGTTATAGCGGGTTCGTGTCTGCTTTTATATTTGGTGTCAGATTAATATTTGCAGGTAGGGAAAATCTATTTGTTCACCTCTGCTATTTATACTTTGATTTGCATTTCAATTTATTTATTTTTTCCACTTAACTGCAAATTAGAATAGAAACTGTATAAAAAGCACACAAACATACTGACAGTTATAGGTACTGTACATTGGGTCAGTGATGCTAATATTTGACACAAATCTATCAATTTCCCCTTTCTGGCTGTTCTTTCTATGAATGAAGTATGTAGAAGCACTGTCCATGCGTGTTTCCTTGTCCGTTAGTAACGTTAGATTTCATTGCACAACAATTAGTCTATCAGGCTTTTTGGCTAAAAAATAAGAAATCACGGTTTAATTTGTTATTATTAGATTATTTTTAAATTTCACCTATTCAGCTGTGCATGAACTGAGCTGTTGAGTGGTCAGCGTATGAGGCGGCTAGGCTTTAGCTTCAATTTTGATTAAATTGTTTTCTAATCGGTTGCTTATTATGTCGTGAGTATACCCCTGTAATTCATACTGCAGTCCTTTTTTGTCTGGCTTTCTCAGATATCTCACCTGTTCGCCAAAAATGACTAATTATATCTGACACCGGCACATACATATTGTAATAGACGTGCCAGACACGAAAGCTTGACAGGTGTAACAACAGTAACTAAGGAGGGCGGGGCTTAGAGAAGGGTCAATTCAAAGTTCATGTATTTAAATAAAATTTTATGTTAGCCTTTTTAATTATGACATTGTTTTACTTGATACGATTACAAGCCTAATGCAAAATGTGTTTGTTTCAAGTAGCAAACATTTCACGATCGAGATACCACCTCTGCCTCATTTTGAAAACCCTGTAAATACTTTGATTGTTTCATATACCGGCAACATTTCAATCATTAATCGTTTATAAATGTGTGCTAGCTTGTTCTGTACCTGTCTAACTATGCTCCTTTATGGATAAATATAAATTAGTGCTGGGCAAAGATTACTTGTGATTAATCGCATCCATAATAAAAGTTAGTTTTGACATAATATATGTGTGGGTAAGCTAAATTGTCCGTACTGTATGAGTGTGTATGGGTGTTTCCCAGTGATGCGTTGCAGCTGGAAGGGCATTCGCTGCGTAAAACATATGCTGGATAAGTTGGCGGTTCATTCCGCTGTGGCGACCCCAGATTAATAAAGGGACTAAGCCGAAAAGAAAATGAATGAATGAATGATATTTAAATATATAATTTGTATCATATACATTTATATTTTTTATATCTAAATATAAATAAATATTTTCTCAAATATATGCATGCATGTGTGTATTTATATATACATTATAAATATACACAGCACACACACATATATTATGTCAAAGCAAACTTTTATTTTGGATGCGATTAATCGTGATTCATTTTTGCCCAGCACTAATATTAATAGATAAAAACAAACACATCTTGTTTGGTTCACATGACGCATATTTTGTACTTCAGAACTTCCGTTAAGGGAACATAATGGGCATTGATTTTTTTTCTCCCAGTGCATTATCGGATTTTCAGGGATGTAAATGTTTTAGTGCATTGGAAAAATTTTGTGATTGAGATGGCCCTTAAAATGGCCGACTCCTTGAGCAGTGCCCTGACTAGTGAGCAAGGGAGCGTATTAAGACGCAGCATGAAGGTACTAGTATTCAGCTTAAAGTGACATTTAAACACTTAATTAGGTTAATTAGGCAAGTCATTGTATAATGATGGTTTGTTCTGTAGACAAAAAATATTGCTTAAGGGGGCTAATAATATTGACCTTAAAATGGTTTAAAAAAAAAAAGTAAAACTGCTTTTATTCTAGCCGAAATAAAACAAATAAAACTTTCTCCAGAAGAAAAAATATTATAGGAAATACTGTGAAAAAAATCCTTGCTGTTAATCATCATCCACAGGAGGGCTAATCATTGTGACTTCAGTTATAAGTGTCTGACCTTTGACACCATCACCACCACAAAGTTCTTCTCATCGATTTTGTACTCTTTGATGGGCGTATCATCCTGCAGGATCTTCCCAGCATAGATGAGCTTCTGTCCCGCTACTGGAAAACTGTCCCGGCCCTTCTCGGCCTCGATCTTCTCCTTCAACGCCTTCACCTGAGCCAGAAACATAAAAACCACGCATGTACATTAGCAATGCAAAATAATGCAAGCAGGGTAAGGAAAAAAGGTAGAGAAGGGCAAATATTATAACTTTAATAATATACATAACTGTGAAAAGACCTTAACAATTTAAGTGAAGAATTATATAAGTGTAAAATGTAAATGTTTAAATGTAATTAGTCTAAAATGCCACCAGAGGTAAAAGGTGTCAAGATACTTTAAAAGCTTTTTTTATAGCTATAGGTAAAGAATGGTAAAGAATCATTAGATAATTTGCCATAAATAGATGATGACTGATTTTCACTTTTAATTCAAGTTTCAGGATGGAAATCAAGGGATCGGCCCTATTTTTTCTTGTACCACTATTTGAAGAATTTTCCATATATGAGTCTAGCAGTACGTTTTGACATCTCCAACTCTCTAATTTTGATTTACATCTCATTTTTGGGCTATTTTACCAGTAAGAGGAAAACTGCTTAATAATTATGATGAACACCTAAATATATAAGGCATGTAGCTTTCAATTCTCTTTAAAAATTAAACATAAATTATTTGATTATATACATGACTATATACGTTGTTATAATAGTCAATAAGATTTATGTGGCTTGGAACATTAACTTAAATACAAATTATACATGCACTGTATGTTATTATCCATTTATTGTTTAACTTTCAGGTTGAAAATGGAGGAATCAGCACCAATACCTTTTTTTGTACCACTGGTTGAAGAATTTACTATATTTTTTTTACTATATAAGTCTGAATTACATCTCGTTTTTTGGACATTTTTACCAGTAAGAGGAAAACTGCTTGATTTTGAACACCTAAATATATAAGGCAAGTAGCTTCCAGTCCTCTTTAAAAATTAAACATCACTAATTATACATAACTATTAGGGCTGTGTGATTTGGGGAAAATATCTAATTGTGATTTTTTTATGACAGATATTGCGATTTCGATTTGATTTGCGATTTAATTTTGTAGTCAAGCTTCAGCTCAATCATCTGTATCGTAGTTTCTTACTGCTAAAATGCAGTGAGTGTTAGTTAAAAAAAAAGGAACTGAAAAGATATTAACTTAAACATTTATTCAAATTTGTTTTTAAATATTCAGAAATGAGGCGACGCGGTGGCACAGTGGGTAGCACAATCGCCTCACAGCAAGAAGGTCGCTGGTTCGAGCCTCGGCTGGGTCAGTTGGCATTTCTGTGTGAAGTTTGCATGTTCTCCCTGTGTTTGTGTGGGTTTCCTCCGGGTGCTCCGGTTTCCCCCACAGTCCAAAGACATGCGCTATAGGTGAATTGGGTAAGCTAAATTGTCCAGAGTGTATGTGTGTGAATGAGTGTGTATGGATGTTTCCCAGTGATGGGTTGCTGCTGGAAGGGCATCCGCTGCGTAAAACATATGCTGGATAAGTTGGCGGTTCATTCCGCTGTGGCGACCCCAGATTAATAAAGGGACTAAGCCGAAAAGAAAATGAATGAATATTCAGAAATGAAACACTCATTTTTCTCTAGAGCTAGCAGTAAACACAAATAAAATGACCTTACCTTTCTGTAAACAAGTTGAACTCAAATTAGGGAGATTGTGTGGCTTATTATACAAAACAAAATTATAATTATAAAAACACAGAACACTCAACAAACTAACATGGCTGAAACAACTCTGAAATTGTACTTTGCTGTTGCTTGCTACTAGATTAAGTGTCACTGGCAATACTTTGAGTTGACTTTTTAGCAAGACACTCCTCATATCACCTCAAAGCCTGTGGTGCTTTTTTAAGGTGCTGGTTGTTATATTTCCTCGTGCTGTGGCAACAATTCTATGACAGCTCTTACAAATGACCTGTTTTTGTTCAGTGTCTGTGTCTTTGAAACCAAAATATTCCCATATTACTGATGTCCTTTGATATTCGTCTATTAATGCTTCTGAAGTGGCAAACGCAATCATCCCACTTGTCCGCGCTTTCCTGTTTGTTTGTTTTTTATTGTGGGCTTTCCGCATAGTTCGACTGCGCAATTCAGATTGGGCAGAACGAAAGTGTGCTCACTCAATTGGCTAGTAAGACTATCACACACAGACGGCAGTCACACATTTGCTCTAGGCGGGGGAAATTAAATAATACATATATACTGTATATTTCATATCGCAGCCTCTTGCGATTAGCTAATCGTAACGTTTCAAATCGCGATTCGATTAATCGCACAGCCCTAATAACTATATAGTTTTTTTACTCTAATAGTTATTAAGATTTATGTGGCTTGAAATATTGACTTGGATAACAATTATACACGCACTGTATGTTACTATCCATTTATTTAGTAACTTTCAGTTGGAAATGGAGGGATAGACTCCATTTCTTGTACCACTGTTTGAAGAATTTACAATATTTTCCATGTATGAATTTGGCAGTACATTATGACGACTCCATCTCTCAGATTTGGACTTTTACGTCTAAATTACGTCTAATTTTTGGACTATTTTACCAGTAAATAGAAACCTGCCTAATAATTATGAAGACATCTAACTTCCAGTCCACTTTCAAAATTAAACATCACTTACTATATACTTTTTAATTGTGTTATTATAATAGTCATTAAGATGTATGTGGCTTGGAATATTGACTTCGGTAACAATTATTCATGTTACAATCCATTTATTTAGTAACTTCCCGGTTGGAAATGGAGGGATAGGCTCCATTTCTTGTGCCACTGTTTAAAGAATGTACAATATTTCCCATATATGAGTCTTTAGTACATCAGCAGTACATTATGACAACTCCATCCCTCTAATTTTGACTTTATACCTTGTTTTTGGACTATTTTACCAGTAAAAGGAAACCTGCTTAATAACTATGAAGACATCTAGCTGTTTATACATAACTTTATACTTTTTATAATGTTATTGTAATAGTTATTAAGATTTATGTGGCTTGGAATATTGCCTTGGATAACAATTATACACGCGCTGTACGTTATCGATTTACATATAATCGATACTATACTATATTACACAAACCTAACGACAAACTATCTATCGCGAGTTACATTTATCGTCATACTACACTATACAGACCTTGATTTTCTATCTATCTACCTATTAATATCTAATATCTACCTAGATATTACCTATCTATCTATCTATCTATCTAACGTTAATGCTTAACACGCCCAAATGATCCCTAGTGACTCATGAATGAATTAACGCTCCTTGTCATCTTTCTTCACTCGAAATGTACAGCTGTCGTGGATATTTATGTGCTTTGAACACTTATATATGCCGCTAACGCATTATAACGAGCGTAAATAAACCGTTAATACCGTCTGCTCATCGTCGATGTCTATTTGAATGGTCTGCTGCTGCAATGTCTTCAGTGTAATCTGCATGACTGCTGTGCCTTCGTCTTCGCCTTTCTTCTCGACTCTGGACCTTCGTACACTTTTATGTCCCGAGGAAATGTTTGAGTTTGAAAGCCAAGGACAGTTAATGGACGTTAAAAGATGTAGCTCTCTTGCTAACAGGCTAAAAACACGCCTGTCTGCGTCATTTCTTCGGTGGTGGTGGTGGTTGGAGAGGCGGAGTTTTGACGTACTGACATCATTCGGAAATGAGGGGAATTACGGTTTGAGGCGCTGATCTATAATAGGGCTAAATAACATCATTAATGTCATTCTGTATAAATCAGTGGTTTGGACGCTTGCATAGAAGCAAATATATATATAGGGGCGGCACGGTGGCTCAGTGGTTAGCACTGTCGCCTCACAGCAAGAAGGTCGCTGGTTTGAGTCCCGGCTGGGTCAGTTGGCATTTGTGTGTGGAGTTTGCATGTTCTCCCTGTGTTGGCGTGGGTTTCCTCCGGGTGCTCCGGTTTCCCCCACAGTCCAAAGACATGCGCTGGAAGGGCATTCATTCATTCATTCATTTTCTTTTCGGCTTAGTCCCTTTATTAATCTGGGGTCGCCACAGCGGAATGAACCGCCAACTTATCCAGCATATGTTTTACGCAGCGGATGCCCTTCCAGCTGCAACCCATCACTGGGAAACATCCACACACACTCATTCACACACATACACTACGGACAATTTAGCCTACCCAATTTACCTATACCACATGTTTTTGGACTTGTGGGGGAAACCGGAGCACCCGGAGGAAACCCACGCGAACACGGGGAGAACATGCAAACTCCACACAGAAATGCCAACTGACCCAGCCGAGGCTTGAACCAGCGACCTTCTTGCTGTGAGGCGAACGTGCTACTCACTGCGCCACCGTGACGCCCGCTGGAAGGGCATCCGCTGCGTAAAACATATGCTGGATAAGTTGGCGGTTCATTCCGCTGTGGCGACCCCTGATAAATGAACATGAACAAACAATGAACAATACATTTATTACAGTATTTATTCATCTTTGCTAATGGAAATAAAGTTGTTCATTGTTAGTTTCATTGTTATTAACTAATGGTAACGCATGATTTTGATTTTAATAATGCATTGGTAAACTACGATTTTGTTGTTGTGTTGAACTATAAATTGTGTACAAGTATTGATCATTATTGGTTCAATCATGTTATACATTAATTAACATTAACTAATGGAACTTTATTGCAAAGTGTGACCAAATAATTATTATGATTTTAAAGCTAATGTACATGGATTTAATGGCAAATCTCAAAAGGTTCTATGTATTTAACCAACTCAAAGCTACTGGATAGAGGTTTTGTTATCACTTCTTCTTTTTCGGCAACACCAAAAGCTCCAAAAGTATCAAATTTATTCCCTTTAAAAGGCTTAAATAAAAATGTGTCTTTTTTAAGTAAATAAAATTGATTCTTTTGGAGGTTTTAATGTTGCTGCCTTTTGTAAAATTTACAGATATAGTTTTGATTCGAAGAATATGAAATATTATTATTAGCAAATGATATAAAAATCACTATATTCATATATTCATCAAGTCAGTTTGCAAGGTCAGCAACCATTAAAAAACATTATTTTATTATGTATTCTAAGAATTTCTGGCTTCATAGATTTTTTCACATTTTGATCTAATTTACATTTTAATAAGAAATAGAATAAGTTTATTTTGTTGTTATATTTTTGTTCATTTCAAGTAGCAAAAATCGTTTTAGATTTATGGTTTTAGTAATAATTTAGAACGAATCTAACATCTAATCTGTCTAAACATCTAAGAAAGTCTAATCTGACTTTCATCAATGTCCACATCCTTCTCTGAAGCTTCATTACAAACATATGAATTATGAAGATCTTCAAACCAAACGTATCGCTCTTACTTGACATAAAACGTCACCCTACGTCGAATGACTACATTACCCACAATTCGCAGGTCACCTCACTTCCGGTCCAAGAGTTTGTAAACAATGAAAGCAGATATGGAGTCGTCAAGAGGTCTTACCTAAAAATATTGCTCTGTACAGTCTAGTATAATGCGTTTTACATGACATGCGTGTCGTTCACAGTCGCAAGGATTAAACCAAGCGGGACGTACGCGTTTACAAAGACCACAGCTTTTTAAAACATTTATTTGGTGAGTGAAAATCGGAGCGCTGGCTGTTGAGGCGGTTGTTTGTTTTTTTCAGACTAACGTTAGACACCAGACACAACGGGCTTCGGAAAGCAAAATCCCTGAACACAAGAGGAGCCTGGCGAGTTTGTAAAAGCCACATAGACGTGATTTTGGAGGGTTTGTGTTGTCGTGCAGGGTCAGCTCAATGGGGAACTGTCTGTCTTCTCAAGGCGCTGATGATCTGTCCCTGCTCAACGAGTCCGAGGGGGCGAGTCTGCCCGGAGAGCCTCCGCCACCATACCAGGTAAGAAAAACCCAAACAAAACAAATATACAATATAACAGCACTGTCCCACACACACAGACAGACATCCAGCTGTCTGCAATACAGTACAGATAGGCTCAGACTGTTTGGACCATTACAATGTGATGATGATGTCATTGACGCGTGAACTTTTCCTAACATTACTTCTTGTCAAACTATTTCATAACTGTAACAAGAGGCAATTCAATCATAACTCTTTTATAGTTAACTCTTTTTATATTTTTTTAACCTTTTTATTGGACAGGATAGAGTGTTGAGACAGGAATGTGTGGTGAGCAGAGAGAGGGGAAGGAAAACCGAGACGGGAATCGAACTTGGGTCGCCGTGAGCACCTCAGTGCTGTATGTTGAATTGAGGTAAAGTTGGTTTTATATTTCCACATTCTGACTTTCTCATTAATAATATAATTTCAGAAAAGTATTCTTCACAAATTCTAAATAGGGAAATCATATTAGCAGCCAATGCCTATCAAAATACAACATTGTTCAGGGTCAATTAAATAGTGCTAATGTTATTATGAAGTCATGCTTAATATGCGATTAATATGCGATTCCTCACCAAATAGCAATAGCGTGGTAAGCAATATAGGGACCTTCAAAATGAACGAATTTGTGAATATAAAACCAACTTTACCTCAATATGTGTAGATTTGAAGTAAAGTTGGCTTTATATTCGCACAGTGACACGGTTTCTGTATTGTTTACCACGCTTCTTTGAATATTGGTTCTGAAATTGCATGTAATTATGACTTTAAAACAACATTAGCACTATTTAATTGACTGTGAACAATGTTGTACTTTGATAGTCACTGGCTGCTAATTTGATTTCCCTATTTAGAAACTGCAAAGAATGCTTTTCTGAAATTATATTGTTAATGTGTGAATATAAAACCAACTTTACCTGAAATATATGTCGGCGCACTTAACCACTATGCTATTGGCACCAACTATTCAATCATAACTTAGCGTTATAACAGCTATCATAACAATATTTAGAACTTTTTGGATTCTCAAAAGCTATGGAAATTAAAAATGTAAAACGGGAAATAAGTTAGAACCATTGTTATTGTTTACATCCCTCAAAATAGTCTGTATGTTATAGCAAGTTAGGTATATATGCGAGTTTTTGGTATATGTTTTAGCAAAGACTATCTGCGTGATCTGCCAGAACAGGAAAGTTTGCTGTTGGCAGGTTTCGAGAATAGTTTCACAGATATGCCAAGTATCTTTACTTTGTTGCATTGATTGTGATCTCTGACTGTGAAAAATATGCCATTGTTGTTTTGGATTCGATTCTTTGGTGCTACTGTGGTGTTCTAGAACAGTGTTTCTCAACCACGTTCCTGGAGGACCACCAGCTCTGCACATTTTCCCTGTCTTCTCAACCAAACACACCTCATATCATCAGCTCACTAGCAGAAACTGAAAGACCTGTAAGGGGTGTGAAAGACAAAGGAGACATCTAAAACATGCAGTGTTTTGGAAATTGTTCTAGGGTATTGATGCCGTATTAAGCTGCAATCTTAAAGATTGTAACATTTATACAAGTTTATAATTATACAATTAAGTCAGTCATTTAGGTTTTTGGAAAATGCTTCTGTAAATTACATTAATACTCATTTTTTTGAAGGTGCAGAAATGGAAACACTGCATACATACTTAGCGTGGCATGCATAACATAACATAATACACATAACTTTACCTAAATGATAATGTGCCTAATGACTGTTTTAGAATTTCATTGTGTTTAGTTATACTCAAATACTGAGTAAACAAACTACTGAGTGTTATTGAACTCTTCTGAGATTTTTGAGAACAAACAAACAAAAAAATAATAATTATACAGTAGGGTTGTCACAATACTGGAATTCGATACCAATCTGTACTGAAATTTTAAACATTGTTTTTAAAATTTCAGTACCGATTGGTATCGAATTCCAGTATCTTTTCTAATATATAGGCAATAGCACCACGTTATTGCTATTTGGTGTGGAATCGCATTTAAGCATGACTTCATAATAACATTAGCACTATTTAATTGACCCTGAACAATGTTGTATTTTGATAGCCATTGGCTGCTAATATGATTTCCCTATTTAGAATTTGTGAAGAATACTTTTCTGAAATTATATTATTAATGATAAAGTCAGAATGTGGAAATATAAAACCAACTTTACCTCAATTCAACATACAGCACTGAGGTGCTCACGGCGACCCAAGTTCGATTCCCGTCTCGGTTTTCCTTCCCCTCTCTCAGCTTACCACACATTCCTGCCTATATATAGGAATACCAGACTTTTCTGTCTGACCTAAGATGAACACCGTAAATACAATATAAATAATATCGATGCATATAGATATAAACAACATACCATAAAAATCACGCTCTGATACAATTCACCAAACAAGAAATGATCAGGAAAACATTATTATACATATAAGGTATTTTATTTATTTCTTGCATTGTGAAGGTGAAATATTAATAAGTAATCAAAATATTAAAGATTGATTTTTATTTTAGTGTGCGTTTTGTAAATAAAGTAAAACATCATCCGTTTTTGGTATGTCTATTTAAAATCCCTCCAAATAAAAAAACAATTTCAACACATTCATATGATGTATGCTGTCAGTGTACTTTCAGCAACAAATGTACAAATGACTGGATTTAGAGGAGAGTTTAGTATAAAATTCATTCATTCATTTTCCTTCGGCTTAGTTCCTGATTTATGAGGGGTCGCCACAGTGGAATGAACCGCCAACTACTCTGGCATATGTTTTACACAACGGACGCTTTTCCAGCCGTAATCCAATACTGGGAAATAGTATGAAATAGTCTTACAATATAAAGTTATTCTGTACACTCTAAAAAATATAGGTTCCTATTTTAATTTATTTAATTTCTTTGCAATGAAACGCATCATTTTTCAATACTCAGAGAACATTTTAATAATCCTTCATATCCTTGTTGCGCTTTAAGTTAACGTTCATTGAAAATCTTAATGGAGTATTTGAAATATTTTGAGTTATGCTTCCCCATGTACTTGATCCATTCTGCCTGTTTCTTACAATAATTGTTTAATGCAGTCTAACGCTCTCAAACACTCTGGTGACCCCAGGAGCGGGCGCAGGTGCCAGTGTACCACCCCACACCCAGTCAGACCCGCCTGGCCACGCAGCTGACGGAGGAGGAGCAGGTCCGCATCGCTCAGCGTATCGGCCTCATCCAACACCTGCCCCGGGGCATCTTCGACCCGGGATCTGAGCCCTCTGACAAGAAGATCAAAGAGTATGTGAGATCCAGAGAACATCCAAACTGTGTGTGAAAAATAGATTTGAACTTAAAGCGTCCCAATGTGCAATATGTGCAGAATGCATTTTAGGTGGAGGGTCATATCAGAGAAACTTTAGTTTGCTCAGTAATTTGCACACACACATATACAGCTGAAGTCAGAATTATTAGTTAAATTTAAATTAGTTTATATTTTTTCTTCAAGTTCTAAACATAATAGTTTTAATAACTAATTTCTAATTATATTTCTTTTATCTTTGCCATGATGACAGTACATAATATTTGACTAGATATTTTTCAAGATACTAGTATTCAGCTTAAAGTGACATTTAAAGGCTTAACTAGGTTAACTGGCAAGTTAGGGTAATTAGGCAAATCATTGTATAACATCGGTTTGTTCTGTAGACAATCGAAAGAAGGGGTCTAATATTATTGACCTTAAAGGTTTTAAAAAAGATTAAAAATCTGCTTTTATTCCAGCCAAAAAATAAAAAAATAAAAAATAAGACTTTATATGTGTATATGCATATTATATTTATAATGTGTTATTGTGCTAATACCTTGAATAGTTTAGACCTGTCATGGATAGTCCTAAATAAAGATGAAACTAAAATTGCCAGCAGGTCCCTGTATTAATAAGTGAAAGTAATATAATTAATTTTATTTATAAGAAATTTTTTTTATCATTTAAAACATCCAGTTCTTTTAGAAACACAGCAAATGACTGTCATTACGAATGGATCATTGAATCATTGACTTCATAATCATTGAGATTAGTCTCTATTTCAGGGGTCGCCACAGCGGAATGAACCACCAACTATTCCGGCATATGTTTTATGCTACGGATGCCCTTCCAGCCGCAACCTAGTACTGGGAAACACCCATACACACTCATTCACACACACACTCATACACTATGGTCAATTTAGTTTATTCAATTCACCTATAGCGCATGTGTTTGGACTTGTGGGGGAAACCGGAGCACCCGGAGAAAACCCACGCCAACACAGGGAGAGCATGCAAACTCCACACAGAAATGCCAACTGGCCCAGCCGGGACTCGAATCAGTGACCTTCTTGCTGTGAAGCGACAGTGTTTACCACTGAGCCACTGTGCCACCCTACATTATTATTATTTAAAACAGTATTTTAAACTGTTTTATAAAATACCTTTATTTGAAATCAAGCAGATATAATGGTAGAAACGGAACACTGCTCAAGGTATACTTACAGTACTTAAATATTAAAAATAACAACTCAAATAAAAGGAATTTCACTCTAACAGAAAAAAGGCTTCATGCCACAGTAAAAGGCCTAAGTGCAGAAGAAGACCTGAAATTCAGATATGGTAATATTTGGTTTTTGACCTACATACTGTCAGAGCAATCAGAGCAGACTCTTGGAAAGGCGGGGTTTAGAGAAACTGGATACTAGAATCAACCATTTCAGTCACTGTGAGGAAGAGCTGATGTATCCTGCAGCATTTATTATGAGAGAATTATTATTATTATTATTATTATTTTACTTTGTATTAGGGCTGCATGATCCTGGAAAAATATGCGATATTGTTGAGTATTGCAATATTTCTTACGATATTACATTTACATAGAAAAATGCTCTGTTTATTAGCTATGTTTTTAAATCATTACTTTTTTTAAAGGGGGCGGCACGATGGCTCAGTGGTTAGCACTGTTGCCTCACAGCAAGAAGGTTGCTGGTTTGAGTCGCGGCTGGGTTAGTTGGCATTTCAGTGTGGAATTTGCATGTTCTCCCCATGTTGGTGTGGGTTTCCTCCGGGTGCTCCGGTTTCCCCCACAGTCCAAAGACATGCACTACAGGTGAATTAAATAAGCTAAATTGGTCGTAGTGTATGAGTGTGTGCATGGGTGTTTCCCAGTACTGGGTTGTGGCTGGAAGGGTATCCGCTGCGTAAAACATATGCTGGAATATTTGACGGTTCATTCCGCCGTGGCGACCCCTGATATATAAGGGACTAAGCCGAAGGAAAATGAATGAATGAATTTATTTAAAGATATTAAAACAAACAGGTACAATATATTTTTCAGATCTAATTAATTCTAATTCAGACTAATAAAACTGTGCCAAGGTGCAAACATTTAGTCTTTAAAACACAATGAATGAGTGAAAACCTGCGTGGACATTCTGACTCTGATTGGCTGTTGTCATTTTCCTCTCTCGTCTCAACTCCCGACATTAGTGTTTATTTTCAGCTCTGGGTTCGCCTTTGCCCAAAGGAGTGCAAAATCCCACCTTCAGATTAAAAACCACTAATAAAAGGCTATATTTTTAACAAATGGCAAGCAGAATGGGATCAGTGCTCAAAAAATGTACTTTTTAAAAATCCAGCCTGAAATAGGAACAAAATCCAAAAATTTTTTTAACTCAAGACATGATGAGAGTTTACAGAAGATGCCGTATCGGACACACAAGACTCACACATGAACATTTATTTAAAGGAGATGAACCCCCAAAATGTCAATACTGCAACAGAAACCAAACTGTTAAACATATTCATTTGGAATGCCCTATTTTTAATGTTATCAGACAACAATTTTTATTCGGAGAGACTTTAAATGAAATATTTTTAAATGTGAATCCTTCTAAAATTGGACAATTTTCATCAAAAGTAAACCTTAAAAACCAGTTTTAGATTTGTATCTTATATATTATCATTATTATTATTTATGTATTTTTATCTTGTCTATTTATTGCTGTTGATGACTTTTAATTGTTAGAATATTTTTATAATTATAGAAAAGTGTTATTTATAAAATGTGGTAAACTTGATCCTTTTGTATGCCATGACATAGGCATAGAAGCTGATGTGGCAATAAACTCAAAATTCTCTCTCTCTCGCCTTTGCCCAATAGCAGAACAGCAAATCCTGGGGAGGCGGGGATAAAGATAGTAAGGCCCCATCTGATTGGTCAAATTTAGATAAACAACCAATGCATAAAATAAATAAATCATCACACATGTCTGCGATACGTTTATTGCATATACTATTATCACGATAATTTAGCGATATATTGTGCAGCCCTACTCTGCATTGCTATAGCTGAAGTAAATAGCAGAACTGGGGCACTTTGTTCATTTGTAAGTCATGCTTATTTTGGGTTTGATATCTGCCCTCAGGTGTGTGATCTGCATGATGGACTTTGAGTATGGCGACCCGATCCGGTTCCTGCCCTGCATGCACATCTATCACGTGGACTGCATCGACGCCTGGCTCATGCGCTCCTTCACTTGCCCCTCCTGTATGGAGCCGGTGGACGCTGCGCTGCTGTCTTCCTACGAGACCAACTAAGAGTGCCTGCGCAACCCGAGAGACATGCCAACACGAGTCTGCCAAGAGACCCGAAATACCGGGACAGTAGATTGAGCATATGAAGGTGGTGTGAATGTGTGAGTGTGTATTCAGAGACTATAAAAAACAGTATTAAAAAGCCCCTGAAGGGTGTTTAAAACCTCTCATTTGCATGTCAAAGTGCTTTTCGAACATATACAGTATACATGTAATTGATGTAAATGTGAAGTTCAGCATGGTGGAAAAACCATCAAAGCATTAATAAAATGAAGATAGAGACAATTTAAAGGGATAGTTCACCCCAAAATGAAACTTCTATCATCATTTAATCACACTTTACTTGTATCAAACCATTTCTTTCTTCTGTTGAAACTCAACATGAACACTCAAAAAAGTTTTTTGCTGCTTGATTAAACTACTTATTTAAAATGAGCTAAATCAACACAATTCTTAAGTTTTTTTTGGGGACAACTTTATTGTTTTATGTTCAATCCACTTAAAAAGCAATTAAGTTAACCTAATCAATTTGTGTTGGGACAATGGTTTCGGATTGTATTTAACAGAATAAAGAATCTCATAAAGCTTTGGAACCACTTAAGCGTGAGTAAATAGTGAGAAAATTTTCGGTTTTGGGTGAACTGTCCCTTTAAACATGCAAATTAGGATTCATTTAGTGTTAAACAAATTATTTACTTTTATTCCTTCTCATTCCAACCAAATTAATCCAATGTGCAATATGTGCTTGAGAGACTTGTTTTCCCTCTGATTGAATATGAATCTGCCCCTCCACCAATGAGAATGAGTCTGGGTTTGATGTGAGCGTGAATTTCATGGCACAGAATACTGAAAACCTTCATTACACTGCATCAGTAAAACCCAGTTTACCCGAGAGCATGTGCGATGTTTGCGAGCTCGTGATGCACTAACCGGTGTTTGAGGAGGTAGTTTTACTTTTATTTTTTCTTATAATTTTGTCCACTACAGATGGCTGCGTCAACATCTGAATAGCTTAACAATGACTTGTTGTTTCGTGTTTAACCGTAATGGGGTCGGTGATGAGGTTGTTTAGTGGTAGACTCTGAGTTTTGCCTTGTAAGCTGCTGTTTTTTCCAGGTTCTGGGATGTAAAGTTGCCTTTTTACACTGGTTTTGGATCATCTTTACCCTGTTTTCGGTGTTACATGTTGGATCCTGTTCGTCCACTTTTAGCTTTGCCTTGAATTTGCCTTGTATGTTTGAATAGAGCTGTGGGGAAAGTTTTCATTATATTTGAAGAGATGGTAATGATACAATCACCAAACTTTTGTGCACCTTTTTAATGTTGCCGACTGAAAGTCGACATTTACATTTACAGTGGAAGCTTTAAAGTTATTCCTTGTTATTTCCTGATTAGTGCAAACCTTTTTCTTGGACTTGGACATAATGAAATGAAAAAGGAGTATATGCTTAGTCAGTTTTGATACTGTTCGTAAAATCTTTGAGTCTGTATGTTAGCTGAAGATTTGATCTTATACCCGTCACAGTTTGCAAAAAGGAAGATTTTTCACCTTTGTTGTTTTGTTTGCTCCATTATCGTGCTGGATTTATGTTACTAAACTGTTCAAATCCCCATATTTAGACTGAGACTATATTTGCAACATATTTCAACCTGCTCAAGCTTCCCTCTGTATCTTTGTACTGAATCGTTGTGACTAAAAATGTGATTGAATTCCAAGAACAGCGTCTGAACATCTTTGAAATCAGCCTGTAAACTGCTCTTAGATATCATATTGGATGAGTTCATTTTCATAGCCATCGTTCTGTTATTGACTCAGAATTGAAATATAGCTCTAGCACAAAATAAATGTAATAAATCTGTGACTTACAATCATCACAACATTATATTTAGTTTCACAATAAAATTGAATGAATTTTTTGATGAAAAAGTAAAGAGTTGCTTGTTGTTGGTGCCATATAAATGTACGTTTGCCAACTAAAATGATCAGATATGCTATTAAAAACAAGTCTGTTTTGTTTGTGTGCAATAACGGCACAAGAATAGGATTATAACACAATAAAGGTTGCCAAATTCTTCCATGTCTACGACTTCTGTGTGATTTTGTCTTGCAAATGCACAAAAAAATACCAGAAAAAATCTAGTCACACTTCTCCAAATTGTGTTATTATTAGTATTTACTTATTATTAATATTTCCGACAAATAAAAACTAAAATCTAAATCACTTCTGGAATATTCTTGTTCAGTGAAAGTGGTTGGTACAGTCCGGCTGAGTCATCAGAGTAATCAGCACACTTCCGTTCGCAACTGTTCGCTCTACAAGGGCCATTTTGGATCTAATGTTCGTCCATAACTAGCGCGCTGTCGCTTCCTTCGCGGAGCCAAAATGGCAGAGTGTGCAGATACTGCGTTGGTGTATTCCGATTGACTTGAGCGCAAGATGGCAGCTTCAGTGGAAGACGAATTTGAGGATGCGCCCGATGTAGAGCCTTTAGAGCCCACGTTAAAGAATATAATAGAGCAGAAATCACTCAAATGGATATTTGTCGGCGGTAAAGGTGGTGTGGGAAAGACGACATGCAGGTGGGTGAATAAATGTCGGGGTTTTTACAGCTGAGGCTGTTAGCTGTCAGTGCTGCTTTAGCTGCTGCACAACACATTAGATTAGTCATTCATACACATTTCCTGTATTACTGGTTACAAATACAGATTTAAAACACGATGTACGTCTAAAATCTATCAGCTTATATGTAGGGTTAAAACTAACAAAACGTATTTAAACATCTTTCATAAGTCGAAGTCAGCATTTCGGATATTTTACTGTAACGTTAAACAGTTTTCCCGTGTAAATCGTTATTTTACTCATGAATTATTTATTCAGATATAAACAGATGAATAAAAGTGGCTAATATTAGCCTCTAAACAACTCTTCTTTCTAAAAAAAACTATCTGTTGCTGTTTCATCGTTATAATATTAGATTTTACTGGTAAGTGTTTTTAAATGGTAGCATTCAGAAATAGTTTGTTTGTTGTTTTTTTAATTAAACTAATTGTAATTGACACACATAATTAACTTAAGTGTTGAGTTGCCCTTGTAAAGAAAGCATACTGTTTTGGCTAAATAAAAAAAACATTACTTTTACCATGCAAGTCAATACCATGTTAGAATTGCTATTGATCATAATATAATAACATTGCTTTCATCCCTGGAAGTGAATACTAAGGAATGTCATGTACTTGTTCCCTTTTGAATTATTGTTATTTTTAAGCTGATTTTTGTGGCATTGCAGCTGCAGTCTGGCGGTGCAGTTGGCGGCGGTGAGGGAAAGCGTCCTCATCATATCCACAGATCCAGCACACAACATCTCTGACGCCTTCGACCAGAAGTTCTCCAAGGTGCCCACTAAAGTCAAGGGCTACGACAACCTCTTTGCAATGGTACGTTGTCAGTGGCACGAACTGTTTTCAGTAAATACAGTGTGTAAAAACAGCAGCATGACATTCACCATCAATATCCATTCGCTCCACAGTCATGTGAAAGTTGCCTTGAAACAAACTGTGGCATATTTTTCAGGGTTGCCAGGTCCTAGAAAAATTTCCAGTCTAATGATGAAGCAAAACCCACCCATAAGGAATGAAAAGTAGCCCCTTTTTTTTTTTTTTCTTCGTCCATTCAGAGTCAATTGCTGGATTCCCACTAGGGCTGCACGATATTGGAAAAATTAGATATTGCGATATTAAGTTTTTCTGCGATTTATATATAATGATAGGAATATAATTTCACCAGATGATTTGAATAGCTCCATTTGGAAAGATTTAATTCATTTAGATAGATTGGGATGATCAAATCTTTTTCTATGCAGTGCGTTTGCATAAATTATAATAAATTACAAGCATATATAAATACAACAGAGTTATTAAACAGCGCTTTATGGTTTTCTGGACAGTCTAACCGTATTCAGGTACAGAAATTGGAACAATCAAACATAAAATTACATGGTCATCATTGTGTAAATTAGGGCTGTGCGATTAATTGAAATCACATCGTATCGTATTTTCCTGCAGTATGGTATTTGAACCAATTATAACGCAGCACGCCTACACAGAGCACGAGAACAGGAGACTGAATAGCCTGCGTATACAGGGATGATGAATTCAGCACAGGACCAAAAAAGTCAACATCTGTTGTGTGGGATTAAGTTGCTTTGGATACAGGAAGGCTGATGTATGGCATAACCAGGTAATTTGTAATTCAGTCATATATTGCGTCTAAAAGCATGAGCGCGTCGCTTCCTTCAGCATTTTCAACGTGCTTTGCGGTCGCTCCTTTGTCGTTGCTCGGTGACCATCAACCGTTTTCTCAGAGGATGACAAACTAACAAAACATTGCTGCAGTTCCGATACAAGTTTTATGTATGGAGAGAATTAAAAAGCACTTGGTGTTCGGGTGTCTTGTGTTTGTCTGAGGTAACCGAAATGGGTATATTCAATAGAAAGTATGAAGCTGATCGGTCAGTTCATGTTACGTGTCTCGCGGTGCGGTATTCTGAGAAGTTAAATTTAAGGTTTGTCTGAAAAGAGATACGTGCGTGTGCCACTCTCAATTAGGCATGGGACGATAACTGCTTTCAAGGTATACAGCGGTTTGGAAAAGTCAAGGTTTTAAAACCGTCAAAGTTTTCTGCTATACCGTTCCTAAGGTATGTGTACGATTTTTTATTTCCGTTTTTTTGTTTGTTTTTTAGGACAACAGTATCTCCAGCAGAAAAGATCTCCAAAGATGCCGTTTTAAATTGTAAAGAATCTGTGTTTTTGAAACTAATGAAGCCAGCAGAAGTCAATAATTCATTTGAATTATTTAGCCTGACATGTATACTGCTCCAAAATATTTTAAATGTTTCTTAAAATAAAATATATAGTGTTCAAAGGGGAAAAAGTTTTTGTTGTTTACCCAGACATTTAAAAATAATATATTTTAGAGCAGTGATCACAATACCGTGAAACCGTGATATTTATATCCAAGGTTATCATACTGTCAGAATCTTATATCGGCCCATGCCTACTCTCAATATGTGCGCGCAATCCACGTGCCTCCATTGGAAATAATGGACTTGTGTGTGCAAAAGACGTGATATGTGAACGGCCTATTTCAAGACAGCGTCACAAAGAGGTCTATAATCTATGCATGACAAAACAAATCTGTGAACACACACGCAACTACTTCTGATGTTTAGTCAGGCAGAACATCGGAGCCTTACTTGAGTTTGACGGTGCACACGCTCATACACACACACACACACGCACACACACACACACACACACACACACACACACACACACACACACAC
>CAIGQV010019186.1:4123202-4144583 GCA_903798115.1 Danio jaintianensis | reverse complement strand
ATATTTCCCAAATGATGTTTAACGGAGCAAGGAATTTTTCACAGTATTTCCTGTAATATTTTGTCTTCTGGAGAAAGTCTTATTTGTTTTATTTTGGCTAGAATAAAAGCAGTTTTTAATTTTTAAAAAACATTTTAAGGTCAATATTATTAGCCCCCTTAAGCAATATTTGTTTTGATCATCTACAGAACAAACCATAGTTATACAATGACTTGCCTAATTACCCTGACTTGACTAATTAACCTAGTTAAGCCTTTAAATGTCACTTTAAGCTGAATACTAGCATCTCAAAAAATATCTAGTAAAAAAAAATTATGTGCTGTCATCATGGCAAAGATCAGTTATTAGAAATAAGTTGTCTCGCTACAATCCAACCCGCTCTTTAAGATCTCAAAATGTAGGGCTTCTGGTAGTACCTAGAATAGTAAAGTCGAGTAAAGGAGGTCGAGCCTTCTCATTTATGGCTCCTAAACTCTGGAATAGCCTTCCTGATGATGTCCGAGGCTCAGACACACTCTCTCAGTTCTTTTTAGTAAAGCATACACACAATGCATCGCATAACGGTATGATGCATGACGCCCGATTCACACGGGGCTTCAGCGTCAACGCTTGACAGAGGGCGTGTCTGAAGTTGGGCCTGATGTGATCGTCATAGCAGCGTCAGCCAATGAAATTAGTCAGCAATTGGCTACTGTCTGAGCTGTGTATCTGCATACAGTGATCTGATTGGCTTGCGCTTCCGTTAGCGCTTGAAAAGTAGGCAAAGTCCCAACTTCTGCAGCAAGCAATGCCACTGAAGCGGCGCCGATGGATCCACAATGCAGTTTGGCAACGCCTGACGTCACCCACTCAAAGTGAATGGGAAGCGTTGTGTGCTCCACGCATGTGAGCTGGCCTGACAACCACCTGTAGGACACACTCCTCCTGTCTTAATGCACCAGACATTTTGTTAGACCTCATATGCTTTACATGTTTGTTTCTATGTTTGTTTATATAACTACTATTTATAATTTATAGCACTTAATTTTTGTATCTCGTTTATATACACTATGAACAGCAGCTATGCTAATTACTTTCTTTATTCTCTATTTCCACCTGGGGATACTCATCCCGAGGCCCCCAGAGATTATGCAGTGCCATTGATGCGATCCAAGACCTGTGAAGAAATGATACCAAGGTATCCATAATCCTGGACCAGGCCGAATCCTGAGCTGATGCTGTGGTGGTCATGGAGGAGTATGAGACTGATTCCTGAAAGACTCCGGTGACAGACGAGTCCCCGCTTGATCCTGTGGGCCAGCCTGATCACCCACCAGTGACCTACTCACACCTGCAGTTCTCCATGATGGATGTCCAGCATTCTCCAGCCTCCAGCGCCTAGACTGCAGCTCCACACAGGAAGTTTGGCCAGAGGAAAAAATGGTCATGCCCAACAGAGCCTGGTTTCTCTCGAGGTTTTTTTTCCCTTCACAGTTGGTGAAGTTTGTTCCTCGCCACTGTTGCCACTGGCTTGCTTGGATTGGGACTTGTGGAGCTGCACAGATGGATTTGCTCTTCAGTGCTTGAACATTTAGCAATGAAATATAAACCACACTGAACTGAACTCAACAGAACTTTAACTCTGAAATCTGGATGTTACTAGAACTCCTATGTTAAGCGGCTTTGACACAATCTACATTGTAAACGCGCTATAGAAATAAACTTGAAGCTTGAGTTATTTAAACTTATGTTTAGAAATGTGTTGAAAAGAATCTTCTCTCCGTTAAACATAAAATGCGCACACATATATGTAGAGGGGGGACTAATAATTCTGACTTCAACTGTATATTAATCCTCTGAATTTCAGATTAGTGTGGTCGTGATGCAGAAATGATGTCCCTCCTCCTGATGAAGGAGGTGCATTTGACCCCACATACAAACTTCAGGCTCCTCACGGATCAAATCACACACACAAACACACACACACTGTCTTTCAGAACACACAACATGGCACGATCATCCTGTGAAAAACATGCAGAGGAATAATTCACTCCTCTAAACCTCAGCAGGAAAGGTAAGAACGCTCACAGTTTCATTCATAATGTGTGTTTACATGAAGTTCACTGAAGAGAGGGATTCATGGTAAAGAATATGGTAGTCTAAAAACTAAGTGTGTTGTAATTTGTGAATCAGACTATATTGTGAAAGTGCATCAGAGTTTATTTCTTGTATGTTATTGTTCGGAGCACATGTGAAAAATAAGCTCCTGTGGGCAGTTCAGCATGTTTTTCCCGTAATATGTGTGTGTGCGTATATAGAGAATACCCTCATTTACCTGTTTCTGTATTTTAGATGACAAAGCATGTGTTTGGTGGGATCTGCAGCAGCATTTCAGACATTGACAAAAGCTTTATGCATGAAAACTCAGAAAAGAAGAAAAAAAAATAAAAGAAACATAAGAAAATTTGTTCTCATATTAGAGATCGGTTATTCGAGTGAAAAATAGGCAGCCTCCCAAACATGTCAAGCTATTCTGGCAAATTCTGACTTAAAGTTTGAGTTCAAGGGGTGGCACGGTGGCTCAGTGGTTAGCACTGTCACCTCACAGCAAGAAGGTCACTGGTTCGAGTCCCGGCTGGGCCAGTTGGCATTCCTGTGTGGAGTTTGCATGTTCTCCTCGTGTTGGCGTGGGTTTCCTCCGGGTGCTCCGGATTCCCCCACAGTCCAAAGACATAAACAAAATTGACCATAGTTTATGAGTGTGTGTGAGAGTGTATGGGTGTTTCCCAGTACTGGGTTGCATCTGGAAGGGCATCCGCTGCGTAAAACATATGCTGGAATAGTTGGCGGTTCATTCCGCTGTGGCAACCACTGATAAATAAGGGACTAAGCTAAGGAAAATGAATGAATGAGTTTGAGTTCAAATTAGTTTTTTTCCACAATGATGGCTCTTGTACATTGTCTTATTATGTTCTGGGAGAAGTCTGTGTCATTTCTGGTAAAAAAAACAAAAACAAATCTTTCTGGTTGAATTAAAGTAACTTTAAGTCAGAATTTGCCAGGGCTTTGAATAACTTCTGGCTTGACTGTATATACAATAAAAAGTAGGCTAAATCTATAAATGTAAACTACAGCCAGGGAGAAGATTTCCCAAAACTTTGGGTACAGTATGGTTGGGTGGACACTACAACCGGAGTTTTTGCCTCATGACATCATCATGTGTGGATTTCTACTTTCTGATTGGCCAACACAGCTGGGTTCACATCAAATGCAAAAGATGCGAATGAGGTAAATTCCACACGTTCGTAGCGGTAATCCACCTTTGTATTTTTGTGTTATAATTTAAAAGTTTTTAAATGTATTATATTTGCTTTTATTTTCTATTGCATAACTTCTATTTCTCCATAAATTAGATTCTATTGTTATTTTTTATTTTGTTATTGTTGTTACTATTTCAGGGCGACACAGTGGTTAGCACTGTTGCCTCACAGCAAGAAGGTCGCTGGTTTGAATCCCGGCTGGGCCAGTTGGCATTTCTGTGTGGAGTTTGCATGTTCTCCCCATGTTGGCGTGGGTTTCCTCCAGGTGCTCCGGTTTCCCCCACAGTCCAAAGACATGCGCTATAGGTGAATTGAATAAACTAAATTGGCCGTAATGTAAGAGTGCGAATGAGTGTGTATGGGTGTTTCCCAGTACTGGGTTGCAGCTGGAACGGCATCCGCTGTGTAAAACATATACTGGATAAGTTGGCAGTTCATTCCGCTGTGGCGACCCCTGATGAATAAAGTGACTAAGCTGAAGGAAAATAAATGAATGAGTGTTACTATTTCAAGGTCACGAGTGGTTGTGTAAGCATTTCACTGTTTATCATACTGTGTATGACTCTGTATGGAACAAATTACATTTGAATTTGAATTAGTCACGTTTGCGTTGACTTGTATGCAATTTACTCGCAAAAATACTTAAATCCTCATTTAGTGTAAACCCAGCTTAAAAGTGTAATTGTCGCCACCTGTTGGTTTGGTGTGCCCCTCACAGGAAGTATTTTTTTTGTATTTTCATGTGGACGGAGATTTTTTTTTTTTTAACGAAAGCAGCTCCATGTATAAAAATACCCATGTACGTTTGGACATGGCCTAAGCATTTTTACATTCGAACTAATGATCAACGGTAAAAATTACAAATTGTACCTCTTACACCACATTGGTTGAGAAAGTCTGAATTAACGGCTTTATAAGTGATATGTTTAAACTTAAAGGAGCAGTTCACCCAAAAATGAAAATTCTGTCATCATTTATTCTGTTAAGGGTGGATTCCCCAACAGGGAAAACCAACAACAATCATGAATGCATGATTATACGCTGTCATGGCTTTGCGATCAAAAAATGTCATTTTAATGGCAGTCAATGGGGCAAAAACAGCCACCAACATAAAGAAAGGGTAGTCAATTTGCATGTATTGTTGAAGTTCTCAAAGCAATTTTCCAAAATATGTGTCAAAATAAGATTTGTCACCAAAAATCATTCCATTTGCTGAAACACAGAGAAAGTTGTGGCCAAAGAAAGACTCAACATCAGTGGAAGAAAACATCCTCAACAGCACCCAAGGGTTAAATCATCTAAAAGTGACTGTGTTGTGCTTCATTAACCCTCTCTCTGGGCTTTGTTTTGTCCAGTAAGTGACTGGTTGAGTTAGTTTGGGCCGTCAGCGGAGCGCAATGACCGTCACGTACACCGCCAGAGTGGCCAACGCTCGCTTCTGCGGCTTCTCCAAACTCCTGCTGGCCTGGAAGGGAAGCATCTATAAAGTGCTTTATAAAGAGTTTCTGGCCTTCTTCGCCATGTACACGGCCATCAGCATAACATACAGGTGTGTGCATGTGTTTCTGTCACGTCTTTCATTGTTTAGTTGTATTTTAATTATGACATTTACATTCTTCCAGATTCTTCCTTGTGGACGGTCAGAAGAGATACTTCGAAAAGCTGTCCATTTACTGCAACAACTACGCCAGCCTCATCCCAATGTCTTTTGTATTAGGTATACATAAATGAATGAGTTAATTGAAGTAATATATTTATGCATAAATAAATAATAGTAACACACACACATACACTACCTAACAAAAGTCTTGTCACCTATCCAAGTTTTAATAATAATAAATAATAACTTGACTTCTAGTTGATCATTTGGTATCAGAAGTGGCTTATATGAAAGGCAAAGGCCTTTAAAGGGCCGCTTTAAAACGCTTATTTCACCAAAATAAAATATAATCGTGCCTTGATTTTTAATTATGTAATTAGGACAGTAAGGTCTGACTTTGCTTAGACAAAAGTCTTGTCACTTAACAGAAATAATGTACAGTATATAATATAAAGTCATGGTGCAGTGATTAAATTAATATTATGTATGACTCCCATGAGCTTGGAGGACTGCATCTATACATCTCTGCAATGACTCAAATAACTTATTAATAAAGTCATCTGGAATATCAAAGAAAGCGTTCTTGCAGGACTCCCAGAGTTCATCAAGATTCTCTGGATTCATCTTCAATGCCTCCTCCTTCATCTTACCCCAGACATGCTCAATAATGTTCATGTCTGGTGACTGGGCCGGCCAATACTGGAGCACCTTGACCTTCTTTGCTTTCAGGAACTTTGATGTGGAGGCTGAAGTATGAGAAGGAGCGCTATCCTGCTGAAGAATTTGCCCTCTCCTGTGGTTTGTAATGTAATGGGCAGCACAAATGTCTTGATACCTCAGGCTGTTGATGTTGCCAACCACTCTGCAGATCTCTCGCATGCACCCATACTGAATGCAACCCCAAACCATGATATTTCCTTCACCAAACAAGATTCTGTGAGAATCTTGGGTCCATGCGGGTTCCAATAAGCCTTCTGAAGTATTTGTGATGATTGGGATGCAGTTCAACAGATGATTCATCAGAAAAATCTACCTTCTGCCACTTTCCAAATGATCAACGAGAAGTCAAGTTATGATTTTTTGCTCTTACAACTGGGATCGACGACAAGACTTTTGTCAGGTAGTATATATATATATATATATATATATATATATATATACAATTGAAGTCAGAATTATTAGCTCTCCTGAATTACTATTAACAAAATTTTAAAAAGAGATTTCTAGTTAGAACCTACAATCCTAATCCTGTTTGTATGTGTTTGTTTTTTTGTGTGTATCTCACGCAGGGTTTTATGTGACGCTAGTAGTGAACCGCTGGTGGAGTCAGTACACGTCCATCCCGCTGCCGGACAGGGTGATGTGTGTTCTGTCGGGTGGTGTTCAGGGTAGTGATGAGCGCGGCCGGCTCCTGCGCCGCACGCTGATGCGCTACAGCAGTCTGTCCGCTCTGCTGATCCTGCGCTCCGTCAGCACCGCCGTCTTCAAGAGATTCCCCACCATAGACCATGTGGTGGAGGCAGGTAAAGTCTGTTGACCACTCTCTGGAATCTGCCAAAACAACCAAGGAAAACCCAGGCTCATAGGAGATATGTGCTCAGGGCTACATTTTTGAGAACCGGGAAATGTACCAGGGCCTACGTTTTCTTGCAGTTTTTGTTTTCACAAATCCACTATAGGCCGCCATCTCAAAGACGTTACTAGGGGCATTTTATTTTTCATTGTAAAAATGTAATTGAAATGATTTTGAGACATTAAAGGGGTGGTCCACAGTGGTTTTTTTAGGGTTTGATTGTGTTTATGGGGTGCAAAACAATGTGTGTTCGTGATTCATTTGTAAAAAAAATCACATTATTTGTTCACATATCTTACCTTCATTTTACACAGCTACTGAGCTAACATGGAAACGACCATCATATTTCCTGGTTCCTCCTATAAGGCCCGCCCTCAAAGGGCTCTGATTAGTCAGCTAACCTAATGTGTTGTGATTGGCGGATCGGCTTCACGTCACCAGGAAACGTCATGCCTCTCCTGCATGCTGTCTGTCAGACTGTAAATAATGTCAGTGAAGCCATATCAGTTTGAGCCAGACACAGAAAATGAAGAGGACACAGCTGAACCCATGCAAACGCAACTCTTGCAAAATGTTTCTAAATGGTATGTTTTTTTTTTTGTTCGTTGGTAAGAGAGGAATGTGGTTAAGCCATCAGCATTTCATTTCAGCATCTCATATCAGTGTATATAGGAAATGATACATTATAAGATGGCTGTAAAGACTCCGTTTCTAATAGTTAGCAGGTAAAACGGTCTACTTTGGTTTTTCGTTCACTTTCTGAGGTTTAACCAACTCATAAAAATGCAATCGTAATGACATTGTACTGTAGTAAGCTAGGACAAATTAAAACGCACTTCAGTGATTTATAAAGGGTATGTTTATGCTGAATAAATAAATGAAAATATAATGAAAGCACGGACAAACCTATTCTGAAAACAACGCACTTTTGTAAATAAATAAATAATGAAACATACATTGCAGAAAAAGGAATAAATGATATGATGTGGTATTTTCTTTATTCTGAGTAAAACGGTTCACGAAATTACCGTAATAGTACGCGTGCTCAACAATGCATTGCTGCCGTCTTGACTTGACGTCTTGTTTTTCTGAAGTGCTGCTGGCTTGACCGCAGTGTTGTACATCCCTTTTTCTTGTTTTACATCTAGTAAAACAAGTAGGGGAGGGGGCGGTGGCGGCGCCTCAGGGAGACTTGGGATGTCTGTACCAGAATCAGAATCAGAAAGAGCTTTATTGCCAGGTATGTTCACACATACGAGGAATTTGTTTTCGTGACAGAGCTTCTACAGTGCAACAGAATTACAGAGACAGGACAAAAAACAGATAATAAATATATTTTAAAAATAAAAGTTGTAGTGAATGCAAATAAACAAATTGACAAGTGTATGTTATAATAATATTAGTATATATTATGATTGTACATAATATACTCCATTATTTCAAATGTAAAACTCACGGAATGCTGACGCATACCGATACATTGCGGTCGCTGTTGACGATTGTGGATGTTTACAGGGGTAAAACGGATACATATGTTTGTAGCTAAATCATACCCGCCAAACTCCCGTTTTTCCAGAGAGTCTCTTGTATTTCACACCCATCTCCTGCCACCCTCCCGTTTTATTATTTCTCACGGAAAACTTCCGTAATTTCATCCCCACACCAGGTCATCAGTTTTGGTAAAGCATGTGATCGCCGCCGGCCGAAAACATGGTACAGTTATTAACATCACATACACCCGCAGCCCATCCACCCCCCCAGTTCTCAACTTTGTTACTCAGAGACCACCACACCAAACCAAACACCCCACACACCCCGTTCTCAGGAAATTCGGGCACAAATGTTGGCAGGCATGAGCTAAATTGCTAATAATAATTGCTAGTGACAAACCGCGTTTCTCGTTGTTTATATCCTTGTTTACGTCCTTACTACAACATAGTCTACAGTGAACGCTAGAAACTATGCATGTAAGATATCAATTTTAACAAAAAGAACTACTTACAGGTTGTGGCTCACAATCCACAGCTTCTTCTTTTATCATAGGTACTGCTTCTTCTTTGAGGAGAAGTTTTTGGCTGAATCCAGCACTTAACTGCGACCAAATGTGGAAGCTGTCCTTTGTAAAATGCTTTGCACAGAGAGCTATATCTTTTTAATAATATTCTGGAACATAATTAAAAATGAATTTTAACCACTTCTCTCTTTGTGTCACGTCCCTTGGAAGGCCAAATAGTGAAACAGAACAAGATCCATGGAAATAGCAGCGTTTGGATGGCATTTTCCTTTCCTTTTTTTGTAGTCCACAAATTCGTTCGCTGTAGGCTTTGCTAAGCTAACTCTGTAAAAGCCAATGTCTCCCTTTGCATTAAACTTTGAGCAGCTTACATTCAAAGATGTTGTTTATGTCCACACAGCTACATTACACATCAACTAAAGTTTAAAATATGTTATCGTAGTGGACCACCCCTTTAAAATAAAAGTGGTGATTTACAAACCCACAAGAATGTGAGATATAAAGACAGAATTGCCAAAAATTAAATCTGACTTTTCACAATTGTTTTCTTTTTGAGGGCAGTAGTTTTGAGGATTTCCCCCCAAAAAAGTGAGCTATAAAAAACAATTGCCTTTTTTTCCTGTGAAGAAAACTAACTTCCTTAAAAACATGACACAACATCTACCTCTTTTTAGGTTTTATGACTCGAGAAGAGCGCAAGAAGTTTGAGAGTTTACACTCACCATATAACAAATACTGGATCCCGTGTGTGTGGTTCACTAACCTGGCCGCCGCCGCCCGCTGTGAGGGCCGAATCAAAGACGATAACACCTACAAACTTCTGCTGGAGGTAAATACACTCAAGAATGGATTTATTAAAGTAAGAGCCAGTGTTGCCAACTATTTTCAATGAAAAGGCATAAACTTAAAAAAAAAAAAAAGTCGCTAAATGACGTCATACGTCAATTTGCATATTTCTGGTGTCATCGCGTCCAACTGTTTCTGTTTAACAGCCTATGGTTATTAAAGGCAAAGCAAGGCAAGGCAAGGAAAGTTTATTTATATAGCACATTTCATACACAGTGGCAATTCAAAGTGCTTTACATAAACAGGAATAAAAGAGACAAGTATAAGAAAATAAAAACAAATAATAACAGTGATTAAAAACAGATTAAAATGTGTTAAAACAGGTTATAAAGGAATGAAAAAGAAAAGAAAGACATAATAGTGCTATCTGTCGGACGTAGCACAGCGCTCATTCAGTAAAGGCACAGCTAAACAGATGTGTTTTCAGTCTTGATTTGAACGTGCCTAATGTTGGAGCACATCTGATCATTTCTGGAAGCTGATTTCAGCAGCGGGGGTGCAGTAGCTGAAGGCCGATTCACCCTGCTTTGACTGAACCCTTGGAATTTCTAGTTTATATGATTCTAAAGATCTGAGGGATCTATTAGGTTTGTATTCAGTGAGCATATATGTAATGTATTGAGGTCCTAGGCCATTTAGTGATTTATAGACAAGTAATAATACTTTAAAATCTATTCTGAATGTAACTGGGAGCCAGTGTAAAGACCTGAGGACAGGTGTGATGTGCTCTGATTTTCTGGCTCTGGTCAGAATCCTGGCCGCAGCGTACTGAATGAGCTGCAACTGTCTGACTGTCTTTTTGGGAAGGCCAGTGAGGAGCCCATTACAGTAATCCACCCTGCTGCTGATAAAAGCATGAACAAGTTTCTCAAGTCCTCACTGGAAACAAAGCATCTAATTCTTGCAATGTTTTTGAGATGATAGTACGCTGATTTAATTACTGCTTTGACGTGACTACTGAAACTCATATCTGACTCCAGAATCACACCAAGATTCTTGACCTTATTTTTTGTTGTTTGACCCTTAGAGCCAAGGTATGCATTCACCTTGAGAAGCTCATCTCTGTTCCCAAATGCAATGACTTCAGTTTTCTCTTTGTTTAACTGAAGAAGTTTTAGCACATCCAACTGTTTATTTTATCAATGCATTGGCAGAGGGTGTCAATGGGGCTAAAGTCTGTGTAGATCTGAGTGTCATCAGCATAGCTGTGGTAGGAGATTTGGTTCTTTCTCATTATTTGGCTCAGTGGGAGGGCATTTATTAAAGGGGTATTTATATTTGCACTACGCTTTATATATGCATGTCAATTTAATTAAATTTAGTGTTATTTGCATACAGTATATCAGTGCATTTCCCAGTACTGGGTTGTGGCTGGAAGAGCATCCGCTGTGCAAAACATATGCCGGAATAGTTGGTGGTTCATTCCGTTGTGGCGATCCCCGAATAAATAAGGGACTAAGCCGAAGGAAAATGAATGACTGAATGAATATCAGTGCAGATGTGCAGTGAGTTTGCAGTAATCTCTGACATAATGAACTCTGGTGTCACTAAAATCTCTGTAATTTTGAACAATATAAGAGCAAGAAAAGAATAAACGATAAAATGAAATTGTTCAATTTAAAACAAAGGAGAAGCAGATCGTTTTGACTGTACCAGGGAAATACATCATGCTCGTGGTGCTAAATCATATGCTGTCCGTATGCAGAGAGGTGATCTGCTCTCAGACCGCAGGTGGGAGAAACTGCTGCTGGAGGACTGGGACACATCAGTGTCTCCAAAAATCTCCACTAACACAAAAAAAGTCGCTAGATTTGTTGCTAGTGGCTTTTTTGACAAATTGTATTTGGAGGTCTGAATAGTCATCAAATATATTGACAAAGTCGCTAAGTTGGCAACACTGGTAAGAGCACCATAGTTATATCAGGTGAAATGATTTAATGACTGGATGGAAATTGTTTTTTAAATCTGTTCCATTTATTTTCTATTTCATGCTATTTTTAGGAGCTAAACAACTTCCGGGGGAAGTGCAGCATGCTTTTTCACTACGACATGATCAGCGTACCGTTGGTCTACACTCAGGTTAGATACACGATTAAGGCGGCGTTTACACTAGTGTGTTTTTGACACTCAAAAATGGAGACAATTGTAAACAACACACTTTCAGTCCACTTTAGTTAGAAAACTCCATGTTTCAGTGTAGAGATGGAAATAAACATGGCTTACAATGAGACTGAATGTTATGTGATGGAATATGAGTTGGTGTTTTCCTGCAGGTCGTGACTCTGGCGGTTTACAGTTTCTTCCTGGTGTGTCTGATTGGTCGTCAGTTTCTGGATCCGGGTCAGGGTTACCCGGGTCATGACCTTGACCTTTACGTCCCCATCTTCACTCTTCTCCAGTTCTTTTTCTATGCGGGCTGGCTGAAGGTCAGGAATCAGAATCTCAACTCTAATTTAAATATAAATGAGATGCTCCTCTTTATGTATAACCCTGCCTAAATCAGTTTCATTCCAAGATTTATTTAACCAATATTAGCTGTTTATTCAGTCATTACTTTGTGTTTCCTCAGGTGGCAGAGCAGCTCATTAACCCATTTGGAGAGGATGATGATGACTTTGAGACCAACTGGCTGATTGATAGAAACTTCCAGGTATTATTTGTAATATATCAAATTATGTCCTCATTCAGACCTTTTTTTTTTGCTTTTCACATAATCACTATTGTTACTAAACACTGTTTGTTACTAACAGTCAATAGCTATGTTCCTATCCACCTATTTTTATGTGCATTTTGGAATATTGCATAAAAATGCTTAACACTGGATCTACCAGAAGTCTATAACTACCAGAATTACCATAGCATAGACCGCTCTCATATAAGTGATATGGTCATGTCATATTTATATGCAAAGCATTCATTTTCCTTTGGCTTAGTCCCTTATTTATCAGGGGTCTCCACAGCAGAATGAACCGCCAACTATTCCGACATATGTTTTATGCAGCGGATGCTGGAAAACATGCAAAGCTTCTATTAAGATATTACAAATAAGCTTTGAGTGTCATATTTTATGAAGTCATTACCCTAAAAATACAATCTTTTTGGTAATACAGCCTATAAATGTGTAGCCTTCTAGAATTACCACACTGCTGACGAAGCGCCGCACCTCACTTTTACTTTCACTTTCACAAGGCTTTTTCACATAACTGAAAGTGTTGTTTTGAAAGACATGTGTGAAGTAAAGTTATGTTTCTTGCTATCAGAAAGTTTGCTAAAATTTTTGTTTGCAGGAAGTTGCTAGGCAACAGAGGCACGCATATTTTAAGTCACTTGGAAAAGTAGCAGACACTGAAATGCATGCAGTCGTTTTGACCACTGTGGTAAAGGTAGAAATACTCACAGCTCTTTGGGTTTTGTAATTTTAATACAATAACATTGTTAGAAAGAAATATACACATATTTAGGAGAAGTCAGGGTATTATAGAATGTATTATAGATTATAGATTCACTGCGTTTCATTTTCAAATTCTCAGGCGCAAGTAATTTATTATTTAAGAAAATAGGCCCAAAGAGGCTTCTCCTACTGCAGCAAATTCCACTTTTTTAAAATATTTGTCGCCAGTTTACCAGGAAGTGATGATTTTGTTCTCTTTGACTCACTTGATGGAAACGGTGCTTTATTCGCAAGTATTTTATACGATATTTCAGTTTTGCACATAACTTTAATTCACAATTGTATGCGTGTTGACCAGGTGTCTATGATGGCGGTGGATGAGATGTATGGAGATTTGCCTATGATGGAGAGAGATCGCTACTGGAACGACTCCAATCCTCGTCCGCCATACACAGCGGCAACGCTCTTTGTGCTGCGCAAACCCTCATTCCAGGGCTCCACCTTCGACATGACGTCAGTGCTCATCCATCATCACACATACACTGACCTTCTGTTTATGATTATAATCATAAACATAACTGCTTCTGCATTGGCTTTCTGAAACAATTGAGTTTGCATCTCTCAGTTTACTTTTTTTTTTTTCAGAATTTTGTTTAAATCTCTTTTTTTTAATGAAATTTTGTAAGTTGCAATCACTCAATTCTCTCAGTTCTGACTCTTTTTTTCTCTGAATTTTGTTTACATCTTATTTCTTATTTTTTTATCTCAGAATTCTGAGTTAAAATCTCTAAATTGTTACTTAATTCGTAGTTAACATTTCAATTGAGATTTTTTTTTCAGAATTCAGATTTTGTTTCCTAAATCTTACTTAAAATCTCAAAATGTTCAGAAATTTGGAGATTGCATTTGAGTTTTCATTCTTGTTTTGATCGTCTCACATTGATTTTTTTTTAGTTCATTTTGAATGCATGTTCCACATTTCTGATTTAATTTCTCTGAGTTTTGATTTTAAGCAATTTAGACTATTTCTCTCCACTGCATCATGTTTATTTCACATTTCAGACTTTCTTAGAACTGAGTATAAAACAGTTTAGTCTTTTAGTTGACAATTTTGTCGTTTTTCTAAAATGAAGAGAAAAATTGAAGACAAAACATTTACTTTTTAAACTACTTTATATACTATTATCTAGAGAATGAATGTGAAAATATTTGTTAATAGCCTATTAAGTTGCATGTGATGAACGGAATCTGAATATTCTTAAATGGCTTTCTAAATGTTTAAATAATAATTGTTCACAGTATTGCCCACAATAACAATTTCATGCATGTTCATCATGCATTGTATTAATAAAAATCAGCAAGTCTCTTCTTAAAGGAATAGTTCACCCGAAAATAAAAATTACCTCATCATATACTGTCAAAACCTATTTGAGTGTCTTTTTTCTGTAGAACACAAAAGAAGATATTTTGAAGAATGCTGGTTGTTGGCACCAATCGACTTCCATAGTATGGAAAAAAAATACTATGAAAGTCAATAGGTGCCAGCTAGCAGCATTCTTCAAAATATCTTCTTTTGTTTTCAACACTAAAAAGACACTCAAATAGGTTTTGAACAAGTGAAGGGTGAGTGAATGATGACAGAATGTAATTTTTTGTGTGAACTATCCCTTTAAATGATCCATGAACTGATTTTTTTTTCACTTGACTTTCCAATTCCAAATCTCCAGAATCCCCAAAGAGGAGATGCATTTCCAGCCTCTGGAGGACATTGCTGAAAACCTGGAGGAATCTGGGACCCGGAATCACAACCTGGCCCTTTTTAACCGTCTCCTTGGCTCTGCCCCCTCCCCGACAGGCTTCATGGGCGGAGCTTTACGCCGCACCTCCGCCCAGCTGCGCCGCTTGACCCGCTCCGTCAGCACAGACCCGTCATTTTCCGAGGAAGAGGATGAGGTAGTGATGCCTGCTTTTAAAATACAGCTTCATGAAGCTTCAAAACATTAACAATATTTTGTTTCGTAAAGGTTTCGAGTGTGTATCAAATTGGCATGATATCAGTAAACGTGGCTTTATTACATCATAACTGTTTCGAAATGTTTTGAATATTTAAGGGTTCTCCACTGGGGGGCGATCTGTGTAATACTATGTAATTGACCTTATTCTTGATGTATGAGTGGGCGGGTGCAGCCAATGGAATCTTTTTGGCTTGAGAATTCCACTCTCATTCACTTCCATTGATTTTTAGATGTTAAAAACAGCTCGTTCTGCTGCTTGATGTTGCAAACTGACGTTTTCTTATTATATTATTCTACTTTGTCTGTATAGTCATGAACACGCTTGTTTGTAGAGCAAGTAGGTTGATCGTTTTTTGCCGTTTATTATTCCAAGTCATTTCTCCCATAGGAAACTAAATCAGAAGTTCTAAAACAATCACAAAAACGAGCGCACTTCCGCATCGCAGAATAAGGTTAATACTAATACTATAAAACCTGGTTTACTCAGATCGCTCCCCAGTGGGCAATAGCTGAACAGGTTTCATAGGTTTTTTTTTTTTTTTTGCAAGTTTATAGGTTTTAAGCCTTGAAAATCAATGAAAGAACGCATATTATAATGATATTAGATGATAAGCTACTTGCATTTATAGGTTATACTTTCACTTTAAACTTCGCAATGTGTTTTAAAGGGTTTTAAACTCATTCTTGAGATGCAGCTGATCACAGAGAGTTGGAACAGATCTTTTAATCTCAGTTTCTTAGCAAATCCTGTTCTGTGGACATGTTTACACATGTTACTATGGAGACATATTAATACGCTCCTGTCAATCAATTTGGTGGGCGGGGAAATCTGCAATCATATGTCACGTTGTGGTGGGCTATTTTAAAGTACACATGAACTGGAAGCTGCGACCGTTTTTTTTCTGTATTGTGACGCAGTTTCTAGAGAAGCAGAATATTAAATGAGAAAACAGTGGGTGTGGCTTGTTGTTTGCTACTGCAAGCTGATTGGATGTAGTAAAGAAGGAATGATTCGGGAAAAGGGTTTGGGGAGAGTTATTACAACCTAACAGACATCTCCTGCACACCGTTTCCGTTTGTTATCAAAACTAACAGCTGGAGAGGCGTGGTTAAGTATGTTAGCCACGCCCAATACCTCAGACAGACCTAATCTGAGAATTTAACTGAAAATAGGAAGTGCTTTTTCAGATTTCAATTTTAGATTACAAGGGCAAACATATTTTTTTTCTTAATGACATGCACAGATTAAATGTTCACCACAAAAGCAATGTGAGCTAACAGAATCAATATGCTTGGTTTTGATTTCATGTGTACTTTAACGTCAGAAAATTTAAACAAAGAGACTTGTGTTTATATCACTCCAACATGACAGTGGACTAGAATTGACTTTAAAGGGCGCCGATGATGCAAAATCAACATTTGGACAGAACTGTGTGTAGGTATAGTGTCCTACACACAGTTCTGTCCAAATGTTGATTTTGCATCATAGGCGCCCTTTAAAGTCAATTCTAATGCATGTTTTGCCTATATGGGGCATCTGCAGACTTGGATCCAGGCAGTTTTAAGGCCCAGGCAGTTTTACGCCACCCTGTTGTTCCTGATGCGTCCAGTAGGGGGGATGAAAGATACATGGCCAAATAATACATTTGAAGTCAACGCTTCCAGATTATTAAATGTCCTATTCATGAATACACTTTATTTTAGCTAAATATAAAAGCTAGGTTAATGTATCAGAAAGTGAGTTTAAATATAAAAACAATTGATACACTCACCATACATTTTCAGATATACAAAAGCCCAATTGCAAATTAATTTAGATTCATTTAAAATAAAATGAAAAATAAAATGAAAATAAAATGCAATTAGATCTTGGAATATATTGTAAAATCATCTATAGATTTTTTTGTGATTGTTGGTGGTCAATGACTGATAATGAATGTTTTGTTTTCTTAATATAATCGCACATATAATATTTATTTTAATATTAATTAATTAATTAATTTAGCTTTTTAGTGAGTGTGCAGTTAAATTCTCTTTTGGAGAGTTACACACATTCTAATGTTGCTGCAAAATGCATTATTCAATTATTTAAAAATATTAAATTATTAAAAATAAAAAGATTAGAACAGCTCACAAAAATATCTTACCAGGAAAGGCATTCTCATGCAGGCTAAAGACAGACAAAAAATGTAAAAGAAAATTAGCCTACATAAGAAAGTGAGATGTAGTACATGTAGCTAGCTTACACGTAGTTAGCTAGAATTGAGCCAAACTAACAACATTGCTGTTGTTTTATCTCTGCATGTGATTTGTATCACACCAATTTGTTTACGTACTGACATACACTCATATCAACCTTAATCTGATTAAAAAATGTTTAAGTTTCATTTTTGCTAAACAATATTTTTAACGAGTATTTAACATACCTCTTCATGGTGTCGCGTTTGGTTTGTTGTGATGATAAAGTTCTGGAGGCTCATAATAATACTGTGCTGCCTTCCCCTACTGGACGCATCAGGAGCAACAGGGGCGTATAACTGCCTGGACCGTAGATCTGCCTTGATCCAAGGCTGCAGTCTCCCCCTCCTCTGTTTTGCCTGAGTGTTTGTTGCATTTACATGTTTTTGACCAGCAGGTGTCCTTAGTGTGTGCTGTTTCGAACACTTCGATACGGTCAACCATTTTGTGAAACTATTATTAAAACAGTTTCAAAGCTTGGTTTCTCCCATCAGCAGGATGAGGAAGAGGAGAGCGCAGGCAGGAGCGCAGGATCCCTGCCATCAGGACTGGTTCTGGACACCACACAGAGCACCATCTGCAGCTGTGGAGGACTCACCAGCACTCGTCCCGCACTCTCACAGCTCCACCTCCACAAGCAAACCCACAGAGAAGAGAAAGAGTCACAAGTGGACAAAACCCCTGCAGAGTCCGGAAGGAAGAGTTCGCCTCATTTAGGACTCAAATCTCATCTTTGCTCCTCAAACCGCTCTGTGCCTGACTTCTTCTCATTTCAGTCTATCAGTGACCCAGCGAAGGTCCTGACGCCAAAAACACAAGCGGTTAAAAATAAAGCAGAGTCTGGGTCGTCGTTACTCACCGTCCCATCGCTGAAAGTCTCAGCTTTTCTGGAAAACTCGGAAACAGAAGAAGAGCTGGATTCAAAATGGCTGCAAAGTCAGCTGCTGCGTCCCAATTCACCTACTTATACTACAACCTAAAAGTATGTACTTTCTTTGTAAAGAAAAAGTATATACTTTTGAGTGTGTAACAGAAGAGAATGCATGCTTTGAGACATACTACTTGCTCATTAACGGACTGTTATGTTGCTTTGTTACGTGTCCTGTCAATCATCTCCACACATCATCCACATTTCTTTCATATTTAATTACTTACTTTCTTGAAGAAACAGCAGCAAAAATTCGCGAGTCTTTCACAGGGAAAATCTCCTCAGGTGTTTACAAAATTAGGCATTCAGAATTTACCACCCAAACACATCTTTATAAAAGTTCACATTGTTCATTTATTTTATTTCCCTTTATTAATCTGGGGTCGCCACAGCCCTTCCATCTGAAACCCATCACTGAGAAACATCCACACACACTCATTCACACACATACACTACGGACAGTTTAGCTTACCCAATTCTTGCTGTGAGGTGAACGTGCTACCCACTGCGCCACCGTGCAGCCCAAGTTCACATTGTTGTTGCAGATAAAATATAATGTGAAATAAATATATTCCAGAAGGTTAGATATTAATTAAGAATCATTTAAATCTCCTGTGAAATTAAAATAAAATGATGCTAGTTTCAGTCTGTTAGCTTTAAGCATATCTGTTAGCTGGTGTGCTCCTAAACAGTGACAAAACTCACGTTTAGGAAATACAAAACTGATATAAACACCCAAAGTTTGCAGTTTGTCACTTTTGCCTAAATTTATCAACGACTTTTTTTGACGTCACCTCATACTTAAACAAATCTTCTGACCAATCAAATGCTTTGTATTATCTAACATGCTCCGGCCTCTCATTTGCTTTTCATTTGATGATGATGATGATGATGATGAAGCCTTTATTTGTCACATACATTTTTACATGCAGCGAAATTGGACCCCTATTACACAAACATCTCACATTTCAGGGGAAGACAGGTCAACGAGAGGTAGCTTTTTAGAAAGAGGAAATAAGATACATTAGGGAAGAGGTGAAAAAAAAAAAACCCTCTCACATTGTCGTTGAATTCGAGCAGTGTGAGATCAGGGGGAAAAAAAAGCCCCAGCAACCAAAGCACATAAACAACTAGACAGACATAACATCGCAACAGGGGATGGGAACAGGGGATGTGGATATAGTCCGATGAGGGCGACAGCCATCTGGTCCTGCCGCTAGAGAGCGCTGGTCACAGTGGTTGAGGTCACATCTCAACCATTCTCACTGGCGGAGCTGTAATAAAAACAAAACGCTATTGGCTGTTTTTTAAAGGGGAGGGGCTACTATGATCCCACCCTCTTTTTGTGTAACAGTTGAGATTAAGTCAAACCTACACTAAAAAAAAAAACTTGATAAAAAAGAAATTAAGAAAATCCTTGAAAAAAAAGTCGATAAATCAATAGACAGATGGAGGTAAGGAAAAATAGGGGGACATCATGCCATCTATAAGTACTAATATTGGTGATTTAGTCTTAATCTTAGTCTTAGTCTTTAACTTATAGATGGCATAATGTCCCCCTTTTTTTTCACAAAGTCTCTGGAAAGGCACATAAAACAAAATAGTATATATTTTTCAGACCACGGCACAATCCTATAGTATAGACATGTCAAATAGGTTTTATAAACAAAAAAACGGGTTTAGATCAAATTCCACCAACTGGAAAGGATGTAATAGTTGCAAGAAAAAAAAGTTGCTTTGCATAGCAGAATCATTCATTCATTCATTTTCTTTTTGGCTTAGTCCCTTTATTAATCTGGGGTCGCCACAGCGGAATGAACCGCCAACTTATCCAGCATATGTTTTACGCAGCGGATGCCCTTCCAGCTGCAACCCATCACTGGGAAACACCCATACACACTCATTCACACACATACACTACGGACAATTTAGCATACCCAATTCACCTGTCCCGCATGTCTTTGGACTTGTGGGGGAAACCGGAGCACCCGGAGGAAACCCACGCCAACACACTCCACACAGAAACGCCAACTGACCCAGCCGAGGCTCGGACCAGCGACCTTCTTGTAGCAGAGTCATGTTAATCAAAATTGACTAAATATTTAATTGTTATTTTTTATAGTTGTGATTTTAAGTATTATTCAATGATGTTTCTGTTTTTACCATTTTTTTTAAAAATCAAATAAATAACAAAACAATATCAATTTCTTTTTTTAAAATCTCATATCATTCATTTATTTTATTTTCGACTTCACTTTATTAATCAGGGGTCGCCACAGCGGAATGAACCGCCAACTTATCCAACTTATGTTATTACACAGCGGATGCCCTTCCAGCCGCAACCCAGCAATGGGGAAATCCCATACACACTCATAAAATAGTTATAGTTATAATAGTTTAACCAATTCACCTATAGCGCATGTCTTTGGACTGTGGAGGAAACCCACGCCAACACGGGGAGAACATGCAAACTCCACACAGAAATGCCAACTGACCCAGCCGGGGGTCGAACCAGTGACCTTCTTGCTGTGAGGTGACAACGCTACCCACTGCGCCACCGTGTTGCCTAAATCTCATATCGTATCTTCTAATTAGTTCAATATTTTTGCTAAGATTTAAAAATGACTGAAGTTAAAAATGAACAACAAATCAGCACTGAAATCAGTCTAGCTAATAGTGGATGTCTAGGTAAAATAGCAATGTGGCAAAAAATAGCTTTCTCTTTTGAATATCTGACAGAAAATATTAAATAGGTGTCAGGCAGAACTCATGAACAGAAATAATAAAAACAGTTTCATGTTGATCAGTATATGTTGGCTAAATTGCAGTATTGTAAGGTGTATTAGTTTTGCATAACACAATGTTTTCTTTTCTAACATAAGCCTTTAATACTTTTACACAAGAAACAGCCTGCAGAAATATCCATCATGTCGGAGAGCAAGAGCTCAAAGAAAAAGCTATCATCTTACAAAATACATCAAGAAAACAGAGTTATAAACTTTTTCCATAATAGATATACATTTTTGACAGCAATATGCAGTAAGAAAATATTTTTTTGTTTCCCACAATATAGTTGAAGTCAGAATTATTAGCCCCCCTGTATATTTTTTCCACCAATTTCTGTTTAATGGAAATATTTTTTTCAACACATCAACACAATAGTTTTAATAACTCATTTCTAATTGATTTCTTTTATCTTTGCCATGATGGCAGTACATAATATTTGACTAGATATTTTCCAAGATACTAGTATTCAGCTTTAAGTGACATTACACTCTAAACACTCTAAATTTCAAATCTTCCATTTATGTCTAAAATACTAGAAAAAGTTGTTTCTGCCCAATTATGCTCCTTTCTGCAGATGAACAATGTTTTTGAAGTGTTTCAGTCAGGTTTCAGGCCTCATCACAGTACAGAAACTGCATTAGTGAAAATAACCAACGATTTACTCTTAGCTGCTGACCAAGGGTGCATCTC
>CAIGQV010019186.1:4079007-4099157 GCA_903798115.1 Danio jaintianensis | reverse complement strand
GCTCTAGGCTAGTTTTGATCAGCAGATGGCGCTCTAGGCTAGTTTTGTAAGTACAGCACCATCTAATTTTAAAAACTAAGCTCAGAATCAATTAAATATAAAATAGCCATGCATTTTGAAAGTCATAGAATTGACACATATATTGACACACGTATTTTTCACCACAGCTCTACATTTCAGCCACTTTGACTTCCACATAGTTTTGCATTAAACAAACAAACTGGCACTAGAGCATCTGATAATAGAAATATGTCTAAAAGGAAGTAAACTCACCAGTCCTGCACAGCGTAAAAGGAATCTTGGTTCGTGATGTCATACATGAGCAGAAATCCCATGGCTCCTCTGTAGTAAGCTGTGGTTATGGTTCGGTACCTCTCCTGTCCCGCTGTGTCCTGAACAACAACATTAAAAAAACCATCCTGAATTAAACTGCAATTTCCAAATTAAGTCTTGTGTTTTTTGTTGCTAAAGCACTTTATACAATGTAGATTGCGTTAAAGCCAAGTCAAAGTCAAGCTTTTTAATCAATAGATATTCAATTCATGCTTATTTGTTTAGTGCTTTTCACTATGCATATAATTTCAAATCAGCTGAAAATGTAATATACAAGCATTTTTGGTTGGTTCAGGGACTTTATTTGTGTGCCAAAAATGAAACATCCCATTTTGGTGTAAATCAAAATGAATAAAGATGATATAGAAAGCATATTAAATGCTGAAAACTTTAAAGTTTTAAATAATGTTGGTGAAAATACAACGTCAAAATATAGGTGAAATTATGCTTCACTATTCATTCATTCATTCATTCATTTTCTTTTCGGCTTAGTCCCTTTATTAATCTGGGGTCGACACAGCGGAATAAACCGCCAACTTATCCAGCATATGTTTTATGCAGCGGATGCCCTTCCAGCTGCAACCCATCACTGGGAAACACCCATACACTCCCATTCACACACAATCACTACAGACAATTTAGCTTACCCAATTCACCTATAGTGCATGTCTTTGGACTGTGGGGGAAACCGGAGCACCCGGAGGAAACCCACGCCAACACAGGGAGAACATGCAAACTCCACACAGAAATGTCAACTGACCCAGCTGAAGCTCGAACCAGCGACCTTCTTGCTGTGAGGCGACAGCGCTACCCACTGCGCCACCGCGCCGCCCATGCTTCACTATGTAAATCATAATTAATCTGACCTCTGCTTATCAAAATATAATAAAAATAAAATATTAATTAAAAACTTATTTCTGACAGTGGGTAAATCATTGGTAACAACATGGGTAAAATAAAGAACTAAAATGACAATTAATGAGTATTTTGGGTATTCACTGAGATCCTTAAATAATCTTTTAATATGCTGTGAATCTTGTTATACCTGATATATGCCTGACATTATTTTTTTAATGAGTGTCTTTTTTAAAAATGAAGAATAAATTCAAAGATTATTATATTCATATTTTATGTGTATCTTTCATAAACCATCTATGTAAAATTACCAATAGAACAATTTTAAGAGATAAAGCAAACTGTGTTGAATAATAGTTTTAATTCTAAAACTAGTCTAAATGGGTCTTCAGGAAACTTAAAATTAAAAGTGTTAAAAATCACAGCATTATTGACAAAGTTGGATAACTTTTATATTAAATAACATCACTTCAAATATATCTTGATCATCTGCCTAATTTCTGTTAATGCACGTCTATAGTATAAAGAAAGAAAGAAAGAAAGAAACTAATTATGCAAGTAAATGCAACGCAAATAAAACAGCCCGGGGTTTAGAGGATAACAGCCATGTTAACGTGGTAACCAGGCAACGTCTGAATAGTTTCCATGATACAGAAAAGCCTTGACTTGATTTAGTGTGCTCTGACCTCACCTATGCAGGTTGCCATGGTAACTCTTGGTTTGGGCAGCTGTTGGAGGGTTGTATATATATTCATGCGTTGTATTTTAGGGGAAAAGCTGAATGCAAACTAATAGGACAAAAGACTCAGACCCGTCTTTCAACAGAGATAAGATGTGCACCTGCAATTCTCACACACGCGCACACGCACACACACAGAGGCACTTTTATGTTTACGCAGACTCTCCATAGGCGTAATGTATTTTACACTGTAAAAATTGTTATTAAATGGCCTTACCTTAACCCTCATAGGAAACCTTTGGCAAAGTATGGTTTTTAAGTGTTTTGAATTACCCTACAACCTAACCACCTTAATAGAGTACAACTAGGTATACAATATTGTTTATGTCCCCGTAAACCACATAAACAAGTACACACTAGGGCTGCACGATATTGGCATTGCGATATTTTGTTTTTCTGCATTATGAATATAATTACACAAGATGACTATTTGGAAAGAATTCACAATTTTACATTGATTGTGATGATTTTGTTGGGGAGTACATCTGCATAAAATACACAAAATGATACAAAAATACACAAACTAATATCATTTAAAGCACAGACGAAAACAACAGAACAAAGATAAAAATGAAATAAACAACACTATGGTTTTTCGATGGAGTCTAATGGCATTGAGATAAAAAAATTCAATAATCAAATGTAAATAACAGTATCTTTGTTGCATAAATATATAAACCCAATTAATCAAATCTACTCTAATTGTTAAAGCGGAAAACTTTAAATGTCTTGTGTCCAAATGGTTTAAATTAACTTGCGATATGACTATTGCTGACTATCAATGCTGAAACGATACACACACACACACATACACACACACACACACACACACCATAGGCATAATGTATTTTATACTGTAAAAAATGCTTATTATATGGCCTTACCCTAACCCTAACCTTAACCCGCATAAGAAAACTTTGGCAAAGTATGATTTTTAAGTGTTTTGAATTACCTTACAACCTAACCACCTTTATAGAGTACAACTAGGTACATCTACCCATGTCATTATACATTATTTGTCCCCGTAAACCACATAAACAAGTACTCACTAGGGCTGCACGGTATTGAAAAAAAACAACTCACATTGCGATATTTTTTTTTTCTGCCTTATATAATTGCGATGTGAATATAACTACACAAGATAACTATCAACAGAGATAAGATGTGCACCTGCAATTCACACACACACACACACACACACACACACACACACACACACACACACATAGGCGTAATAATAATAATAATACATTTTATTTGAAGGCGCCTTTCTAGCAACTCAAGGACACCGTACAATAAAACAAGAGCAATAAAACAACAAGAGAAATAATATAAAAGTATACAAGATACATTTAAGTATTAAAAGCCACCTTAAATAAGTGAGTTTTGAGTCTTGTTTTGAATAATGTAAGGGAGTCAATGTTTCTGATGGCAGATGGTAGTGAGTTCCAAAGCCGGGGAGCAGAGTGGCTGAATGCTCTGCTGCCCATGGACGATAGACAAGCAGAAGGAACAGACAACTGGAGGGAGGAAGAAGATCTCAGGGTGCGAGAGGGAGCAGCAATGTGAATGAGGGCAGACAAATATGGAGGGGCGAGATTGTGGATGGCTTTAAATGTTAACAGCAAAACTTTAAAATCAATTCGAAAATGAACTGGTAACCAGTGAAGCTGCTGCAGGACAGGGGTGATATGATGAGAAGAAGGGGTTCTGGTGATGATGCGGGCAGCTGAGTTCTGGACCAACTGAAGTTTACGGAGGGATTTATGAGTAAGACCAAAGAGAAGGGAGTTGCAGTAGTCTAAACGAGATGTGACAAGGCTGTGGACAAGAACAGCAGTGGCATGAGAGGTAAGAGAAGGGCGGAGTCGGTTAATGTTACGTAGGTGGAAGTAAGCAGACCGGGTGATGTTATTGATGTGCGAATCAAAAGATAGAGTGCTATCAAGGATGACACCCAGACTCTTGACCTGTTTAGAGGGATAAATGGAACAGTCATCGATAGAAATAGAAAAGCTGTCAGTTTTGGAGAGTGTTGATTTGGTACCAACAAGCAAAACCTCCGTTTTTGCGCTATTTAATTTGAGAAAATTAAGAGATAGCCAAGATTTGATTTCTGCTAAGCAGACTGTAAGGGATGAAGGTGGAAAACAAGAAGAAGGTTTGCCAGAGAGATAGAGCTGGGTGTCATCTGCATAGCAGTGGAACTGTATATTATATTTACGGAGAATATTACCAAGGGGGAGGAGATAGATGATAAAAAGCAGGGGCCCCAGGACTGAGACCTGGGGTATACCCGAAGAAACTGTAAAATGCTGAGAAGTGAATGATTTGAGTTGAATGTAATGTATTTTATACTGTAAAAAATGCTTATTATATGGCCTTACCCTAACCCTAACCTTAACCCGCATAGGAGACATTTGGCAAAGTATGATTTTTAAGTGTTTTGACTTACCTTACAACCTAACCACCTTAATAGAGTACAACTAGCTACATCTACCCATGTCATTATACAATATTTGTCCCCGTAAACCACATAAACAAATACACAGACACACACACAAATGCATGATGACTAGCTTTACAAGAAAGACAAGTCGATCATATCTATATTCTGGCCCTGTAATCTCGTATCTGAAGGAACTGAAAGCAACCCTTCAGGAAGTGGGAAATGTCAGTGCAATAATTATTCAACATCTATGACTTTGTCAATATGGTTAAATCTACAGATCGCAGTGATGATTAATCGAATGCAATGTGTAATATTTGCTCTTCCTCCACAGCGAAATGCCTCAAATTACTTTTGTCCCTGCCCTTAAATCATCAACTCCTCCTTTAAGCAAACAAGAGAGGACCAAATGTGAACACGCACATATACTGCACGTTTTTGGAGTCCCCAGAGGGAATAAAAAGTACATTATGGTTTTCAGTTTTGGGAATAATTAAAGGCTAGATCGGATATTATATTAAATAAAATGAACACTGCATGAATAGTAGCTCTTGAAGATATTGAAATAAGGATTTGGATCGGTTCTCGATGACGTTATGGCATCATCTTTGAACTTAATATAACTATTAAAATCACACAAGACTCTTATTATAATTTGTTAGAATATAATAAGATTATAATGATTACATACGGGCTGCACGGTGGCACAGTGGGTAGCACGTTCGCCTCACAGCAAGAAGGTCGCTGGTTCGAGCCTCGGCTGGGTCAGTTGACGTTTCTGTGTGGAGTTTGCATGTTCTCCCCGTGTTCGCGTGGGTTTCCTCCGGGTGCTCCGGTTTCCCCCACAAGTCCAAAGACATGCGGGACAGGTGAATTGGGTAGGCTAAATTGTCCGTAGTGTATGTGTGTGAATGGGTGTGTGTGGATGTTTCCCAGTGATGGGTTGCAGCTGGAGAGGCATCCGCTGTGTAAAACATATGCTGGATAAGTTGGTGGTTCATTGCGCTGTGGCGACCCCAGATTAATAAAGGGACTAAGAAGAAAAGAAAATGAATGAATGAATGATTACATACACTAAAAATAACCAATAGTTGTCTGTATTTTGGGATTCATGATTTGTTTTATTATTTTTTTAATTTATGCTTTTTTTTTGGCATTATGGAACTTTGATCTTTCCTCCAACAACTTTAGATATTGAAAAAGTGACTTTTAATTGACATTTTAATAGTTTGAAGTGATATATTGCCTGGTGTGGTGGCAATACATCAGTCTGGTAATAAACTGCCAGCACTTTTTATGTTATTTTACAGACTTAATTCTCTATATATTATTTCCTATTTCCTATACTATATAAAATGTCAATAAAAGTCAAAAGTCGATGGAGCAGAGATGAAATAAACTTTAAATAAACTGGAAAAACATGTTAACTAACAGTATTTTTTTACAGTGTACAATGATAGTATAGTTCATTTTAGCAAAAAGAAATTACTTAAAATTATTGATTATATAAGGGCACCACATTCACTGATAATTTGTTGAAAAAGAAAAAACATAATAATAATAATAATAATAATAATAATAATAATTTACTATTCACTGTATAAAAATGTTGCTGTCTTAAATGTTTAAATTGTATCAAATGGATAGCTGAAATGACAATTTTTTTCATAATTACCAAACACAAAACAGAGATATTTTAAAGAATGTTGGAAATTAGTAGCCATTGACATCCATACTAGGGATATTAAAAAATACTATGGAAGTCAATGGTTACTGGTCTCCAACATTCTTCAAAATATCTTCTTTTTGTGTTGAACAGAAGAAAGAAACTCATCAAGGTTTGAAACTAGCGGAGGGACTGTAAATGGTGACAATTTGCAATTTTGGCTGAATAATCCCTTTAAATTATCCCCAAAGTCTCATCTCATTCATTTTCCTTTGGGTTAGTCCCTTTATTCATCAGTGGTCATCACAGTGGAATGAACCGCCAACTTATCCAGCATATGTTTTACACAGCGGATGCCCTTCCAGCTGCAACCCAGTACTAGGAAACACCCATACACACTCATTCACACACATACACTACGGACATATATCGCATGTCTTTGGACTTTGGGGGAAACCGGAGCACCCGGAGGAAACCCACGCCAACACGGGGAGAACATGCAAACTCCACACAGAAACGCCAACTGACCCTGCTGGGACTCGAACCAGCGACCTTCTTGCTGTGAGATGACAGTGCTAACCACTGAGCCACCGTGCCGCCAAGTCTCATCTCATGTCATTAAAAAAGTTGAAACATGATTAACTTATGTTTTTTATGTTACTTAATAAAATATGTTGTCATGACTTGATATACGTTTTTAAAATGTTACATTAGGCATCAGTGTGTTGCATTTCATTAAAGTATAATTATAAGCCGGTGTTTATGGGAACAGCAAGACAAACTGGACTAGTTTACTTCATATATGCATATTCTCATTGCTATAGCAATATAGTCAATAGAGCATGACTGATCATTAACCAAACATCTCCAAACACCAAGTCAAGAGAGATGTTGTAATTCTCTGTGTCTCCACACCCACTAAATACACCACACACACACTCAAACACACACACTGTGCTCTGGGATCGTGACAACAGGAGAGGATATTTACTGAAAGCACATCTATGGATATAAATCACATGGAGGATTTAACACTGCAGTTCCCTACAGGTGCAATTGAGAAAAAAATGCAACATTAAATGAGAATAATAATATACATATATCATATTGTACAAACATTTAGAGACGTTTTTTACTTATTTAATTATTTCATTTAAATGTTGGCATTATGTATTGTATCTTTTATATGTCTGTACATTATTGTATGGTATTTTATGTTGTTTCGATATGAATTGTACTGCAAAAAATGTATGAAAAAATTATAATAATACTATTTATTTATTTTTATATAGCATCTTTAAAACTTAATTCTCAAAGTGCATTACACTCCACAGATACAAGGATAGCAGAAAAAAAATGTCCAAAGGTTATATGAAGTTATATAAAAATAAAACAAGTCAGAAGCATTGTAAATATAAATAAAAAAGAAATTCAAAATACACATGCACTTCATAAATAGGCAAGTCTTCATGGATACTTTAAAAATATAAATAATACATGCAACTAATTATATAATCATGTATGGTTAAGATAACAAGAGATGAGAAAGGTTAAAGTCAGCATAAAACTGTGATGTCTATCCAGTAGTGGTGGCCAGATTTATCATTTTTGATAGTATTGTAATTGTTGTTTTAAAAATGCATGATCTGACTTTTTCAAGCAGGTCACTCTTACACCCGATTTACACAGGGCTTCAGCGTCAACGCTTGACAGAGGGCGTGTCTGAAGTTGGGGCTGACGCGATCGTAGCTCATAGCAGCGTCAGCCAATGAAATTAGTCAACAATCAGCTACTGTCTGAGCTGGTGTATTTGCATACAGTGATCTGATTAGTTGATGCTTCTGTTGGCGCTTGAAAAGTTGAGAAAGTCCCAACTTCTGCAGCAAGCAACGCCGCTTGACGACACCCATTCAAAGTGAATGGGAAGCGTTGACGCTGATGCTCCGTGTGAATGGGCCGTTAAATATTAAACCAAAAACAAGTTTTGAGAGACCAAAAGCATTTATTGTGTGATGAAGCCTATTAGAATGCAGTTTAAATGAGCTTGTAATTCAATTTCATTCATTCATTTACCTTCAGCTTAGTCTCTTTATTCATCAGGGGTCGCTACAGCGGAATGAACCGCCAACTTATCCAGCATATGTTTTACACAGCGGATGCCCTTCCAGCTGCAACCCAGTACTGGGAAACATCCATACACACTCATTCATACACACACACTACGGCCAATTTCATTCATTCATTCATTTTCTTTTCGGCTTAGTCCCTTTATTCATTAGGGGTCGCCACAGCAGAATGAACCGCCAACTTATTCAGCATATGTTTTACGCAGCAGATGCCCTTCGAGCCACAACCCAGTACTGGGAAACACCCATGCACTCTTGCATTCACACTCATACAATACGGCCAATTTAGTTTATTCAATTCACCTATAGGAATTATAGGAAACCCACGCCAATACGGGGAGAACATACAAACTCCACACAGAAATGCCAACTGACCCAGCTGGGACTTGAACCAGCGACCTTCTTGCTATGAGGCGACAGTGCTAACCACTGAGCCACCGTAACTCAATTCATGAAAGCAAAATTATCACTGTCATGCATTTTTGTTCTTTTTAAGATATAATATAGTGGAGTTAAGTCACACAAGCAAGAGTTCCACAATATAATCACAAATGTTTTACTGGTTTTATACAACAGATAAACAGACAAGGGGTTAACATTGAGTGAGTTACATCTTATTATGCTTCGACAATAAATAATATATAGTCACTTGCTTTCTTTCTAAATGAATCAGCCATTTTGAACAAATCATTTGAATGAATCACTCATTAAGTGTCGTGTTTATTAATCTATGCTATTTAGTAATGATGTCATTGAAAATGTAAGGGAAGCTATTTTGATAAAAGATGACACGTTTTAGGGTGAGACAGTGGCTCAGTGGTTAGCACTGTTGCATCACAGCAAGAAGGTCGCTGGTTCGAGTCCAGGCTGGGCCAGTTGGAATTTCTGTGTGGAGTTTGCATGTTCTTCCCGTGTTGGCGTGGGTTTCCTCCGGGTGCTCCGGTTTCCCCCACAGTCCAAAGACATGCACTATAGGTGAATTGGATGAACTAAATTGTCTGTAATGTATGAGTGTGTGTGTGGGGGTTTCCCATGGCTGTAAGGGCATCCACTGTGTAAAACATATGTCGGATAAGTTGGCGATTCATTCCTCTGTGGCGACCTCTGAAATAGAGACTAAGCCGAAGGAAAATGAATGAATTTCAATGACTTGAAGGTGGGCGGCACGGTGGCGCAGTGGGTAGCACAATCGCCTCATAGCAAGAAGGTCGCTGGTCCGAGCCTCGGCTGGATCAATTTGCATTTCTGTGTAGAGTTTGCATGTTCTCCCCGTGTTCGCGTGGGTTTCCCCCACAGTCCAAAGACATGCACTATAAGTGAATTGGGTAAGCTAAATTGTCCGGTGTATGTGTGTGAATGAGAGTGTATGGGTGTTTCCCAGTGATGGGTTGCAGCTGGAAGGGCATCCGCTGCGTAAAGCATATGCTGGATAGGTTGTCAGTTCATTCTGCTGTGGCGACCCCTGATTAATAAAGGGACAAGAAAAAGAAAATGAATGAATGAATGAATGAATGACTTGAAGGTGGATTTTAAGTATGGGTTTTAGGATGAATCACATTTGCATGACTGCAATGGATGCACATTTATCATTTTGTTCAGCAACCCTTCGTATTTTTGGAGCTGCTGTTCGGGCAGACACTTGACACCCGATGTAAAATGTTTGTCCTGAAGCAAAACTACTAGTCTAGTGTTTGATAAAGCATTAGTGCAATATGATACAATGGTTGAGACGGTGTCATCAGTTTTGACATGATATAATTTTCCTGTGGTTTTTCAGTCAGAACCTGGCATATGTTTCTAACTTCTTTTACATTTAAACAAAGAATTCTGAATATAACGGGTGAGTATATTCAATGTTAAATCATTCCTAAAAAAAACCAGCTACTGATGTCACTAACAACAAGCATTTCCAGAATCTACATAAGGCGACAATAATAACAGGCAAAATCAAGTAATTAGATTGCAGACAGGTCAGACTGTCTTGTTGCAATAATAAAAGTAAGCCCCGCCAAGGGGTTCGTCTTAAGGAAATTTATAAGCTAGTGTGCTGCAAAAACAGTGACAAATTTAGCATTTTACAGATATAAAGTTAGCAGTTTGTCATTTCCACCTAAATAGATCAACTATTTGTTTTTTGACGTCACCTAATACTTCAGTATCTCATCAAATCTTAAAATCTCTCTATTATCTAACGTGCCCCTTTGATCCTAATTGTGCCATTTTGGTGACTGTCGCTTTAAATTCAAATTGTGCTCTTTTCAAAAGTGGGTGGAGCTATAAATGCTTGTTTGTCAGCTTAGTGGCAGATTCAAAAGCAAGACTAACATCCTATGCTAATAAGGGAGAGATGGTCACTAATGGGCGGGGTTTTTCCGCCTCTGATGACACATACAAAGGGAGAATGTCAATCAAAGTGTTTTTATCAAGTGTGATTATAAAAAATATAGTTAATACATTTTTACCATTATAAGCTAAGTATATTCACTGCCACTCAACTGCGTTTAAACCCCTTATAAATGTGATTTTTTCATAATAGGCCCCTTTTAACTAATGTTAACAAATGGATCGTTATTGTAAAGTGTAGGGGCGACACAGTGCTCCGGTTTCCCCTACAGTCCAAAGACATGTGGTACATTGCGTAGACTAAATTGGCCGTAGTGTATGTGTGTGTGTGAATGTGAGAGTGTATAGGTGTTTCCCAGTACTAGGTTGCAGCTGGAAGGGCATCCGCTGTGTAAAACATATGCTGGAATAGTTGGCGGTTCATTCCGCTGTGGCGACCCCTGATAAATAAGGGACTAAGCCGAAGGAAAATGAATGAATGAATGAATGAATGTAAAGTGTAAACAAACAACAGGCCTATAAATAATCAGAGCATTTTCAATCAATATCTCAAGCCAGATGAACTTAAAAATCTCTAAGTTTGAAAATGACTAGCTTATTAAATCTAAAGTCACCATTGTGAATGCAACAGTCAACATGTTCTTTAAATGCTTTCAAAATGCTTAGATAATAAAAACCAATTATTAACATTACGTCCATTGACACAATATATCGTATTACTAAATATCTGCACATATTCTAAATGATATTCCTGCCTATTCATTGAGTATGCAGAGCTGGGTTGTTCTATGGTGGGTTATCACGAGCACACTGGTGCATTCTGGGAAAATGCTACTCAACACCTCTGAGGCGTTCGCACCCACTTCCTTCCATCAGCAGAAAGCGCTGTTGTTTCCTCTGTCGAGGACGGCTGTGGCAAGACGGAAAAACTACATTTACAACACCAAAACAAAAGGATCAGTAATTAACATATCAGAGCAAACACACAATCATAAATAATTCCTTGGCGGCACTGGGCAGCTGATATTCTGACCCACTTCCTGTGTCAGTATTGATTCAATTAGTGATTCACAGCAGAAGGCAGATGCATGTTGGTCTGGACGTGCAAAAAGCACAGCCAATTTGATTTTATGGCTTTTATTTTCTAAAGGTTCCCTCAAAATGGATTTGGCCCCATGTGTGTGTATGTGGGTGTGTGTGTAACAGAATAATGCATTAGAGGATGGGGCCATCTGCTTTAGGTTGGTCTGGTTGTTTTGTAACATTAACCACCATTGCTGACACACACCAGTGAAACACACACACTCACGCATGCACAGACACCTAGATTATCTTGATCAAGGTATCACCAAGTCATACTGACACATGACTGGTAGATCCTCTTTTCACAACATTAAGCACTAACTTAAGCAATAACAAGCATTTCTTTCTGGTCTAACCTGTGAAAAATAAAGCCTTGAATTTTTTCTTCACGACACTGAATGCATTTCAACTCTGGCAACCAAACATTTTGCAGTAAAGTCTTACCTTGTGCGACAATCAGGGTATGGAAGTAAAAACGCAACTATTTTTCTCCATATGGGAACATTTTTTAACCGTAAATTTGTTACAAAGTTAATCAAAGATGCAGTAATTGATTTAGGTGAAGCTGTTGTCACATTATTTCAACAAATTGTTTTTTAAATAATTATGTCTAACCAATCATAGAACTTAGAATGGAAAAACTGCATAACTGCAAAATTTCCACCAATCAGAGCATTGAAAAAAGATAATGATGTTGATAAAGATGTGTTCTTTATGCCTTTTCATTCAATTACATTTTTTTTTTGCTTCCAATTAAAGTTTCTAATGTTGTTATTAGCATATATGATTGTATTTGATTAGTTATGGATTATAATGTTTAAACAAAGACTTAAATAAAATGCATATGGCAAAATTTTATTGAAAAAACCTTTGGACCTATGGCAACTGAGAAATTGGGCAAATCTGTTGCGCATTTTTGAAGAGCGGCCCACTTGTACAAACCATAAAAGAAGAGCCTTTGTGTTGTTGAAAATTTTTGCATACAAGCAGCCACATTTTTAAAACAACCACTGTTTACAAGAATCCACGAAAACAACTAAAAATGCTGTAATTTGCATGTCAGGCCAGTAGGTGGTGTTTGTCACATTGTAAAAAGCACTGTACATCTGAGCACATACGGTCCTGTAAATTGCCACTGCTATTTTAGTTATTAAAGTACTCGTTTATGGCTATAAACTGAATAATACATAATCTACGAGTGTATGATGTGATAATTTTCGTAAACTATGTATCGCTTAAACGAAAACCATGTTCTTTAAAACTCATTTTCAAAAGTTAGCATTTTCAGGCTGCCAAAATGCTGTTATTAAAAATATAGCCAAAATGGATAAAAAGTAATTCTGAAATAGTATATACTGCTATAAAATAAAATAACAACATCTTTTTGCAAAAACCAAATAAATAAACGAAATTTACGAAATAAAACGAACCATATGATTTTGTTAGCTCACATTGCTAGTTTTGTGGTGAACACCATCTGTGCATGTCATTAAGAAAAAATCTTTAATTGAAATATGAAAATCTGAAGCACTTCCTGTTTTTTTTCAGTTAAAATCTCAGATTACGTCTGTCTGAGGTATTGGGCGTGGCCAACATACTTAACCACGCCACTCCAAGCGTCAGTTTTGACAACAAACAGAAATGGTGAGGAGAAGTCTGTTAGGTTGTAATAACTCTCCTCAAACACTTTTCCCGGTCTTTCTGAATGAAATGCCTACTTTACTACATCCAATCAGCTCGCAGTAAAAAAACAAAACAAGCCACGCCCACTGTTTTCTCATTTAATATTCCGTTTCTCTGCTTTACAATACGAAAAAAAATTTGGTCACAGCTTCCGGTTCATGCGGACTTTAACACATACTAGCATAAATAAACATTTTCGCACTCACCCATATCTGAAGTTTGACTCGCTTCTCGTTGCGGTAAACCGTTTTGACTTTAAAGTCGATGCCGACTGTGCTGACGAACGCAGAGGTGAACGAATCGTCAGCGTAACGAAACAGGAAACTTGTTTTTCCCACACTGCTGTTGCCAATGATGAGCAGCTTGAACATGTAGTCAAAATTCTGATCGGCAACGTCTTTCTGCACCTGCGTCTGCTGACGGGTATCGTTGGCCGACGCCATCTAGAGGGGCAGAGGAAAAGTGAATATGTAAGAGTTTTTACAGTGAACGATAACAACGAAGACTGTCTTACACTTCAGAAAAGTGCTGTGGCCCTTCAGGACATTTTTCTGAAGCCCTGTTGATCCTTTGTTAGTTAAAGTACTCTTCCAGCAGTGTCATCTACCTATCTGTCTCTCTTTCTTTGTGCGTCAGGCATGCTGAGTGAGGATCTTTCTTTGATTAAGAGGCATTACGGCAGAGACCAACTCAGCACTACTCATTCTAGCCATAAAAACTCTACTTTAAATGGGAAGCACATAATACAGATCATCACTGGGCTATGCTGTTGATACTGTATGAAATCAGTGTTATATTATTAGTGGCATTAACATAGTAGTATTAGTGTTTAACCATTTGAATCTGCTTTAAATGCATAGTAGGGCTGCAAGATATTGTAAAAATCTGATATTGGGATACTTTATTTTTCTGCGATAAATATTGCGATATGAATCGAGTATCACAACATGGTTTGAATAGCTCTATTTGACGGGTTTCTGGGGAATCTAACAGTATTCGGGTACAGAAATTGAATAATCACAATGCAAACAAATGCTTTTCTTACTCTGTTTTGTCTTGTTTCTAGTCCAAATATCCAAAAAAGTCTAAAAATAGTATTTAGTTTTCACCGTCAGAAGAAATAAGTGAAAATTAAGAGTTTTTTGCAGTGTGGCAAGTAAAATTCTTTTGTTTTCGCTTTGAAATGTAGATATTTGGGCTAGAAACAAGACAAAAATTCTAAGTAAGAGATGTTTTTTTTTTTTGCATAAATCATATAAATACAGTGATTAAATACAATTCCGTAGCTCCTGGTCATCTATAATTTACACTGGACATTGCATATCTTTCTGATGTGACTATTGCGGATGCGCACATTGCGATGTCGATGCTGAAACAATATATTGCGCAGCCCTAATGTATAGTACTTTTTTGTTTTGCATATTTATGTTTAGTTTTAAATCCTATCTAGTTTTTACTTTAGTCTTTTTCTATATTTTCAAACTTGGTATGTCTTTTTATTTTTAGCTAGCATTTATGTTTTTCAGCTTATTTCAAGTTAATGCTGGCAAATATTTTAGCTACTGGTATGACTACATATTTCCTGTAAAGAACGACTTAAATTAATTTGTAAGTCTTCAAAAAGTCGTAATTTTGCACTACATATTAGGTGTTTTTCAGTTTCATTTCCTTCTCATTTTGAAGATCTGTTACTTATATTTTTCCAGCTTTATCTCCGTAGAAAAATGGCTACAATAGGTTTGATTTATAGTAACAATGGTATGACTGATTTCTGACTGAATAATGACTTAAATGTCATTCTTTTTGTTACATAAAGGTTATCACATGACTCCAAAGGGCTTGAAATATACCTCAGTAAATCATATGGATTAATTTTATTCCATTTGTGGTCTGTATGTGGTTGTTTTACAGCTTACTTCGTGACAGTTTTGTAGAAAAAGAGCAGCTTTTAGACCCTTCAGAAAGTCATCCTTTTCCACTTCATTCAAAATAACAGTATGTAATATATAATAATAATAATATATATATATATAAGAACATTTTCTTTAATAAATAATAATTATAAAGTAAAATAAACCTTAAAATAACGTGTAAAATAAAGTATTAACATCCTGCTCCAGTATGAGAAACATCAACACCTGTAAAAAAATTACCTGAAGAAGAGGGAGTTACCAGGATATGACACACCTTACACATATGAATGAACACAATGCTGGAGTGCCACAGTTATTTCCAATAAAGTTACAAGCCTTTTTAAGCACAGACAAGGTTTAAAATTAACAGTCATTCACATTAACGATGGTCGACAGTGACAAACAGCAGCACACACACACCCTAATAAATAAACTATAAAATCTAGAGACCTGTCAAACAGCGTATCAGCCTACATTAGTCCGTCAGATTATATTCATACAATCATGTCACTAATAAATGAATTGCGAGGTTATAAAATGAACTGAAACGGCTCCAGTCACGCTTCCATATGGACACGTACAGTAGCTAATCGACTACTTCAGAAAAATGCGTATCCTTCGGGCACAAACATAATGCCATGACTAACCTTATCCGGCTCTTCTCAGAGGAGGTTGTTTATTTTATAAAGTTAATATCGCGCTCGTTCTCCGCTGATTTCAGCTGACATCCAGTCCAAGCAGATACAGTTTCACTTTTCCCGTAAAAACACACACACTGGAAAAAAGGTCCACTTGTGTTATCGGTTTAAAACCCGTCCATTCGCTTTCCTCTGGAGGGGCGTTGCAAAAATCTGAAGCGTGAAGCCTGCAGAGTCCTGGCTGACGACCAGTTTTTATTTGTGCTGACGGCTCGGCCAAACGGAGACAACTGTTTCCAGATCAGCCGGCGGCCCTGGCGAGCGTCCAGCCTGCACTTACTGAGCAGCCAATCAACAGGTCCCCTGTCAGCCACACAGCATTATCATCTGCTGTTTACATACGGGTCATTGTGGGAAAGTAGTGTCATAAACGTTCTCAAAAGATGAAAAAAGCACGATTGTCAGCAGAAATGAAAGCTTTATGGCTAACATGTATCCCTTGTGTGCTGTTGAGGATGTTTTCACCCACTTTGGGGTGATTTTGAGTCTTAATTTTGGCCAAAACTTTCTTTGTTTTTCAGATTTTTGGTGACGAATCTTATTTTGACACATATTTTGGCAAAATGCTTTTTCTTTTTTATTAAAAAAATAAATAAATCACCAATACACAAATTTACTAACGTTTTGTTATATTCGTGGCTGTTTTTGCACCATTGACTTCCATTATAATGACATTTTTTTTTATTGTAAAGCCTTGACAGCATATAATCATGCATTCTTGATGGTTGCTGGTTTTCCTGTTGGGAAGAGGTACAAATTTACTGTTAATCATCAGTTTAAAAAAGCTTAGTTTCTGCCTTCTATATGGAGTATTGTGTGTGTGTGTGTGTGTATGACATCTTTACACACTTATCTTGATATGTTTGAGAAAAATAAAATAAGCAGCTCAGCTCTCACAACATAGTAAGTGTATTTATGCACACGCACTATAATCTGCTGTTTTACTCCATAGAAGTCCATTTAAAAGCACATTAAAAGCTTTTTTGCACAAGCCTATCTAAAGGGTTAATGCTGCCAACTGGTGATCAACAGTAAAAATGACACGTTTGACCTCTTCCCAAAAGGGAAAACCACCAACAACCAAGAATGCATGATTATATGGTGTCATGGCTCTCCATGGCTTTGCAATTTAAATATGTCATTATAATGGATGTCAATGGGCCAAAAACAGCCAAGAAAATAATGAAAGGATAGTCAATTTGAACAGTACACAAAGGTTAATAAAGTAATATATTGAAATAATGCCAACTGACAAACGTTGTGAGATAATCTTACAGCTATTCATTGTTAGCTCTGTTCCGTTAAATATAAAAAAAATTATGTAGTTAATAAGTATAATATAAGTGATGCATATCATTATACATTTAACTTGATATAATTAATAAATTACATGCACATAAAGCTATGGAAAAATATGGGTTTGAGTAAAAAGATGTAATTTGTTATATAAGCATTTGTTATTTCTGTTAATTTTCAGTTTCTCGGGAATTATGATTGATAGTTCTGTGTTTGATCAAAATATACTTGTTTTGTTCTGTTAATTACTAATGAAATGTTATTTTAATTTAAGAATAAAACAAAATTATGATTAAATACGGAATGATATTTAATAACAAATTAAAATTAAATATTTTCAGAGGGCGTCACGGTGGCGCAGTGGGTAGCACGATTGCCTCACAGCAAGAAGGTTGCTGGTTCGAGTCCTGGCTGGGTCATTTGGCATTTCTGTGTGGAGTTCTTTCCGTGTTGGCGTGGGTTTCCTCCGGGTGCTCCGGTTTCCCCCAAAGTCCAAAGACATGTGCTATAGGTGAATTGAATAAGCTAAATTGGCCGTAGTGTATGAGTGTGAATGCAAAAGTGTATGGGTGTTTCCCAGGGTTGGATTGCGGCTGAAAGGGCATCTGCTGCGTAAAACATATGCTGTATAAGTAGGCGGTTCATTCCGCTGTGGCGACCCCTGATTAATAAAGGGACTCAGCCGAAAAGAAAATGAATGAATATTTTCAGAATAAAATGATTATTGTCATTATCATTACACACACACGCATATACACATACACGCACAAATGAACTATTTTATGATGAATATGTATATTATCCAAGTATACAATCACAGGAAAAATATCTTTAAAAAAATGGGGGGCAAAACACTTTTGATAAGCTCCTAGTATTCAATTACAAACTAGACACAAATCCATTAAATTACTATTTACATCAAAATCATTCGGTTGTATATGAAGTCTATTCATTAAAATATAATAAAAACAAAGACAACCACAACATTAAATTCAGTAAATATAAATGGTTAATTATCCTTTTTATATATTTGTTTATTTAACATCGGGGTACACATATGTACAGAAATAAGCTTATCTAAAATCCACAAGTTACAAAAGAGGAACACAAAAGGCGAGCAGCCATTAGAAATTGAGCAACCAAAGGCACGGCTATAAACACACAGGTCTCAGCTTGCTTTACACACTAGGTGAGCAGACATATGAATTAGTGCAGCAGATGGGTATATTTTAACTAGTGCTTACTTAGATTACAGCACATCCTAAAAAACCAAACAAGAATTTTATAGAACTAAAAAAAAGTTAAACTTTTCTCAAGTCATTAAAACAGTGCACGTGGTCCTAAGTCGTTCAGATTGTCATGAAATAAAAAGCTTTCTTTTAACTTCTAAAAGCTATTCAACATATGAAATGAAACCTTTAGGACATAAACATAAAGCCCCATGTACACTACATTTGCACTATTTCTTTATCTGACCGTTTTTGCTTTGGAGCTTGTGATTGGCCGGATCGCTGGCCTCCCACAGCTTGAGAAACTCCTGCTGGAAGGGCTGCACAAGCTCCGGCTCCTCCGTAATGATCACATTCTCCTTGTTGCTCTGGACTGCGGTGAGTGTCCAGTTGAGGGAGCCACTGATCAGCTTTCTGCCATCCACTAATGCAAACTTATGATGCATATGAACAGCCGAGCTCATCTCATGCCTCACACTGATGCCTGTGACAGAAGAGGATGGAAAATATGTTCAACCGTCTATATGTAAGCCGTATAGAAGAAAAACTAAACATTTTACAACTCCCCTAGAGTTTAGCAGTAGATTTTTACCATTTTTGAATCCATTAAGCCGTTCTTCACGTCTGGCAGGAGCACTTTTAGCTTAGCTTAGCATACATCATTGAATCAGATTAGACCGTTTGCATCTCACTCAAAAATGACCAAAGAGTTTCAATAATTTGTCTATTCAATGCTTGACACTTCTTTAGTTACATCATGCAGTAAGAGAGATGGAAAATTAAAAGTTGCTATTTTCTAGGCTGATTTGGACAGGAACTATACTCTCATTCTGGCGTAATAATCAAGGAACTTTTCTGCCATACCATGGCTGCAGCAGGTGCAATGATATTACGCAGCACCTGAAAGTCCCCAGCTAGGTAACTTTTAACTTTAAATAAGAAAATTATCAAAACTCTTTAGTCATTTTTGAGCATGATGCTAATGGTCTAATCCGATTCAATGATTTATGCTAAGCTAAGCTAAAAGTGCTCCCGCCAGACACAGAAATTGGCTCAATGGTTTAAAAAAAATGGTAAAACTCAACAGTTTAACTTTAGGGGAGCAGTAAAATGAGCCTTTTTCTAAAATAAGTGAGTGTTCCTTTAAGTCTGTACTACTAATGCATCAGGACTTGTGTGGTTTTAAGAGTCTGCAGTAGTTGAATGCAATAACTTGAAGGAATTAAAAAAGTGTGCACTGAAATAATAAAGGTTGAGCCAGACTGAACATGTGCGAGGCGTGCTGCTGTTATAATAGAGGTATGAACCATCACTGGCAATAATTTTACAAGTTCTGACTATGAATCATTTCACAGTGCATACCACAGAGGTGTGAGGACAGGCCCATGTCGAATATAATGATAAGGTTGATATGATGAAGAAGTAAAAAAAAAAAAAGCTGGAAATATTAAAGAATTAAAACATTTTTGGCATTTAATTTGGTACTTTGACGTAACTGTTAATATTTAAATACATATGCAAACCTAAAAATATAGACTTCATAATTTAATTATTTTTTACAGAATTGTTTTTTTCAAGCAAGTACAAGGCCTGAAAAAATATCACCATTATTTCTGTGGTGTTTGTTGTCTATGTGGATACACATCATAACATATCTATCTATCTATCTATCTATCTATCTATCTATCTATCTATCTATCTATCTATCTATCTATCTATCTATCTATCTATCTATCT
>CAIGQV010019186.1:4053284-4078530 GCA_903798115.1 Danio jaintianensis | reverse complement strand
GTTGGAACTAAACTGTGCAGATCTACGGCCCTCTAGAAACTGAGTTTGACACCTGTGTGGTAGATGATCCCCTTTAACCTGATCACAGAGCAGCTTGAGTTTTTCTAAAAGAAAATGTTTTATTGGTACAGAATATCTCTTGTTTATACTGTGGGACCACTGAATGCTTGATTCTGATAGTCTGATAAACATTCTAAGGGCTCATTCAGACCGAACGCTTTATTGCTTCTAAAAGTGCAAGGTGCACCAGTTTGTAATGACTTGAAAAAAAGCACAGCATAAAGCACGAGGGTATCAGGACCCAGCCACAGTGCCTGTAAACAGAAACTATCAATGCTTGCCCTGCCTCTACGCTCTTCTGATAGGTCCACAGCTGTTCTTTCAACTTGACATGGCATCTAAAAAACACGGCAATCAAAAGACGCAAGCATAATGGTCAAACATGTCTGTCAAGTGCAAGTTAACATTGAAAAACAATAGAAAAGTATTGCATTGGAAAGGAAAAACGCATTCTGTGTGAACAGCCCCCTAAAATGTTCTATTATTTTATTTTCAGGAACCACACAGCTAATGTAGTTCCAGCAGCTTTTGAACCGCATACAGTTCCATAGCACTATGCTGAATGATTTCAGTCATTTCACAAATACAACAGACAACAATTAGATCAAAAAGGAAGGCTTTGGATGAGATGTATAAGCAACTAATTCTACACACAGGAGCACTTTGAGGACAAAAGGCAGACAAATGTCTGAAAAACAGTGTCTTTAGGTGCGGAACCCATAGTGTAAGCAGAATAATTGACTCCTGTCTGTTGAACTATTAGAAAATAACATACACATATTACTATTCTAATAGCTCAATGCCCGTCATCAACTATTCCTTACACGATAACATGATCATGCTGTAATTTAGTTTAGTTGGTCTGGGATCAGGAAAAAGGGACACAATCTACACGGTAAAAAAAAAATCCTTAAATTAGCAGTTTTCCCTATTTTGCAATTCATGATTGTATTTTTCCCCATTTATTTATGCTTTTGAATTGCATTATGAGACCTTTATCTTTTGTCCAACAACTTTTAACCTTGAAAAGTGAAAAAAAGTGACTTTTATGAACATTTTTAATAGTTTAAAGTGATATATTGTCTGGGTTGGTGTTGTATATTGCAGTACAAAAGCCTTGTAATAAACTGCCAGCACATTTCCTGTTATTTTACAGACTTATTTCTTTATATATTATTTCTTATACATTATAACATTGCAAACTACTAAAATGATAATAAAAGTCACTTTGTTAAACTGTCGAGTTGAATTTTCAACATTAAAAGTCGACAGAGCAAAGATCAACATCCCATAATGCAATTCACAACCGTAAATAAACCGAAAACACTTGTGAATTACAAAATACAGAAACGTAATTAACAGATTTGTTTTAGTGTACCAATGCTGAATACTGGAGTGTACGTGCATTAAATAACAAGATTGATGCCGTCTTGTTCATTAGCCTTGACGCAGTATTTGCGGTCGTACACTAGACGTGCGCCTCCCATTGGAGTGAGGCCGCTCTGGGATGGGACTTTATTGGTTCCCATCTGCAGAGACACTGTTGTGGTGTCCAGCGGATCCAGATTGACGTTCTTCTCAGTCACCTGCCTCGCCGTGCCAAGAGCAAACATCCCAGCCTACGACAGCACAAACACTGAGTTAATATTATACAGTCATGTGAAAAAGTTAGAACACCCTATTAAATTACACTTATTTTTTCATTTCTGGACATGATGATGAAAAAAAATTATCTAATATATGCCAATAGGGCTGTGTAATAAGACGATATCTATCATATGGACAAATTAAAAGGTCTATCATTTCACCATTCCATACTGTATGGATTAGAGAAGTTTCATCCTATGTTCCTGTTGAAAAAAAAGTTTAATCTAAAAAATCTCTAGAGCATATAACTTCCTTTTTCAAGTGCATAGTAGTGAGTTAATAGTCTGATTGTGTATTTTACCTCCTTAGTAATCACAATATAAATCAATACTTTTTCCAGTTATGAGTGTTGGTAAAATATTAGAAGAGAGTGGTGATAATTACAGTGATTTTGGCATTAATGCAGTGTGTTCTCACCATACTGGCACATTTGTTGGTGCCCATTTGCAGGTTTATAGTGGACTGATCCGCTGGTTTCTCCATGCCGATTTTTGGTTCATAAAGATGGCGTCTGGTCCCGTAGGAGGTCATACCCTTTTGGCTGGCAAATTTATTGGAGCCCATCTGTGAATTAAGATGAAATTTTATTTAAGTAAGTTTGTGGATATATATATATACACATATACACACATATATATATATATACCCCATTTTGAAAATGAATAGTTTTATCCATTTCTCAGTGAATATAGGCAATGTATTTTGGTGCATTTAAACAAAACAGATTTATTAAACAGATATATTTATTAAAATAATATTTTAGTCACCAAACATATTTAGAAATTGAAAGATAATACCATTAAATTCAAGCAAAAAAAAAAAAAATTTTTTTTTGCTTCTCTTGATTTTTCCTCTTTTTTTAATTTGTATTTAATATTTTTCTATAACATAAATTTGGCTGTACTAGTTTTTGGACCGTTATCGTAAGTTATTTTGTTAGATAAGCTCCGGATTTGGCTTCAGTACTGACTAATCTAATGTATATGCACTAATATAATATTGTATAGCTTCCTATTAAAAATATGAATTTAAAAGATAGATTTGTGAGGGGTGTACTTATATATGCTGAGCACTGTATATACATACATATATATATATATATATAATTATTTTATATAGGTAAATAAATAATATATTGTTAAATAAATAAAAAATTTATTAAAATAAAATAAAATTAAACTATAAAAGGATTTTAAAAAATCTTATAATTATCCATGACTAATATGAAAATATAATGAAAATTTTCAAATAAATCATATAAAAATTTTATTAAAATAAATTAATGCACATATATAAATCAAAACAATATTCAAATAAATAATGAATCTGAAGTTAATAAGTAAACAAATTTGAAATAATGAAATACATTATTATAATGAGTAGAGAGGGGGAAATTATATTGTAACATAAATCAAAATATTTTCCAAATAGCATTTTAGATCCATTTATAACTCAAATAATAAACTTTGCCTTTAACATGGCAGTCTCTGTCTTGTACTATTGTACTATGTAGTATTTCACACAACTGCATGTTACATATCTTTCAACATTTCAACGGGTAAGTGTTAGTCATGTCACCTGCTGGCTGATAATAGATTTCCCTGCTTTCATCTTGTCAGGGTTGAATTTCCTCTGCTTTTTTGCTGCGTACTTCACACCGATGTCACTTTTTGTGTAGAAGCCTTTAGTCTTGGCCTGTGTGTTGAAAAGAAGACGTTATCTTTACACTTACGCACACTGCAAACAATTTCCTGTAGAATCTACAGTAACTAACTGGCAGCAGTTCGCCAGTAACTTACTGAAAATCAATTACAGGAAAAATACTGTATTTACATTTACAGCACCATTTATCTTGCTGTACATGTGCAGTTAAAGTCAGAATTATTAGCCCTCCTGAATTATTAGCCCCCTGTATATTTTGTTCCCCAATTTCTATTTAACGGAAAGAAGACTTTTTTTAACACATTTCTAAACATAATAGTTTTAATAGCTCATTTCTAATAACTAATTTCTTTTATCTTTGCCATGATGACAGTACATAACATTTTACTAGATATTTTTCAAGATGCTAGTATTCAGCTTAAAGTGACATTTAAAGGCGTAACTGGGTCAATTAGGCATGTTAGGGTAATTAGGCAAGTCATTGTATAACAGGGGTTTGTTCTGTAGACAATCAAGAAATATTTTGCTTAAGGGGGCTAATAATATTGACCTTAACATGTTTAAAAAAAAATTCAATACTGCTTTATTCTAGCCGAAATAAAACAAATAAAAGACACTATAATTTGAACGGCATCTGCGCTTATGGTAGTCTGTTTTTTTTTCTTATCCCGAGGTCTCCATAATCCTGGACCAGGCCGTATCCTGAGCAGATGCTGTGGCAGTCATGGAGGAGTGAAGCGCATGAGACTGATTCCTGTAAGACCCGGTGACAGACGAGTCTCCGCATTGTTCCCGTGGGCTAGCCTGAACACCCGCCGGTGACCTAATCACACCTGCAGCTTCTCCACGATGGTCGTCCAGCGTTCTCCAGCCTCCGGCGCCTAGACTGCAGTTCTGCACAAGAAGTTTGGCCAGAGGAGAAACGGTTGTGCCCAACTGAGCCTGGTTTCTCTCAAGGTTTTTTTTTCCTTCACCTTCGTCGATTGGTGAAGTTTGTTCCTCGCCACTGGCTGGCTTGGTTTGGGACTTGTGGCTGCGCATCTTTGGATTTGCTCTTCAGTGTTTGGACTTTCAGCAGTGAAATTTAAACCACACTGAACTGAACTAAACTGAACTTCAACTCTGAAAACTGGACTGACAGTTTCAATTTACTAGAACTTCTGTTAAGCTGCTTTGACACAATCTACATTGTAAAAGCGCTATAGAAATAAAGATGAATAAATTGAAATAAGACTTTCTCCAGAAGAAAAAATATTATAGGAAAAAATTGGGAAATATTTGAAAAAGAAACAAAAATTCACAGGAGGGCGAATAATTTTGATTTCAACTGTATTTACAGTACTGTGCATCTTTACTGTAAAATATACAGTAATTTTCACAATGCGACTTTAAAATACAGTAACACTGCATAACTGTCCTACATTAAAATATTTGGCTGCTTGTTCAAACTACTTATTTAAAATGAGCTGAAATCAACACAATTCTTGAGTTTTCTTTGGGGACAACTTAATTGTTTTATGTTCAATACACTTAAACAATTAGGTTAACTTAATCGATTTGTGTTGGGACAACATGAAGGAATTGTGTGCAACCCAGCATTTTTTACAGTGATATTACAGTTAAATACTGTGTGTAATGTACAAAAATTGTTTTGAGAGCTATACATATTACAGAGTTTTATCATAATTTCTCACCAGTCCAGCCAAAGCGACGAGGGTGCACTGAACCTGCGTGTGGTTCATGTCCTCAAAAAGATCATTGGCCTCAAAAAAATCATGTGGTTTCAGGCCGTATTCAGCAATGGCTCGCACAAAGTGAGTGATATTTTCCAACTAAGAGAGACACAAACACAGGATAGAGATGTAGTTGTCATATATATATATTTCTCATTGGCAGAAAATACCGTGTTTGTAGATATTTTAAACACAGACTTAAGCTAATGAGGTAAAACAGCCCATTCGTTAGATGCGTTTGACTCTTGTGTTGAATTCCTGATTAAAGCCTAATTGCGTGTTTCTTTTATCTTCTGTAATTATTTGCGCTTTAAATCAATTATCGCTTTGATGGTGCCAAAAATAGCCATACTGCTTCTCAGGCAGTAAATCAGCTTTTGGGGCTTCGTTATACATTCTCAGCATTACTCCGGGTTAAACAGCAAATACCTGCTATGTTCACATGCATGCAATACATAGCTAATGGCTTTAGAGAACATCAGCTGCGGCAAATATGCGGCTCATAGTTTCCATTTTATAACCTGAAAGCTCTTTAAACATAATGTGATGTCTGATTTCAAACATTGTACCTTGTGCCAGTTTAGGGTTGAATGATTGACCTTCGGGACGGATCCGGGTTGCAGTTTGTTGATCAGCCTGCAGTGGAGGAACACCATATAAGGGCAATTAGATGAAAAAAATGTGTTCACGGTGTGTTGGATTTTGTGTTAGCTTGCTATTTGTGGATATCATTAGACCACAAAAGCAGTCATAGAGGTTTTCATTGGTGTTTAGTTTGTTGGGAAAGGACAATATTTGGTTGAGATACAAATAAATGAATCTAAATCAAAAATCTATGTTAAATAATGAGATTGATGCTAAAATATAACGAGAATGAAATCTGAATATTGAGAAAATAGAAAATGCATATTAGAAATAGAAATGCATATTACGAATCTAAAATTGAGTTTTTATATATTTATGGTAGGAAATTTACTAAATATTTGGCCGAGATACAATTTAATGAAAATGTCGAATCTGAGGGTTCAAAAAATATATATATTTTTAAATCGCATTTAAAGCTCTTATAAATACATATTACTAATCCAAAATTAAGTTTTTATATATTTACGGTAGAAAATTTACAAAATATTTGGCTGAGATACATGAAAATATGGCATCTGAGGGTTAAAAAAAATCTAAATATTGAGAAAATCGCCTTTAAATTTTAGAAAAATTAAGTTCTTGGAAATGCATATTTATTTATTTTCATTTTCTTTTTGGCTTAGTCCCTTTATTAATCTGGAGTCGCCACAGCGGAATGAACCGCCAACTTATCCAGCGGATGCCCTTCCAGCTGCAACCCATCACTGGGAAACATCCATACATTCCCATTCACACACACTACAGACAAGGCGACAGCTCTACCCACTGTGCCATTGCACCGCCTCCGGAAATGCATATTACTAATCTAAAATTGAGTTTTTATATGGTATTTACGGTAGGAAATTTACTAAATATTTGGCTAATATGCAATTTAATGAAAATGTGGAATCTGAGAGTTAAAAAAATAAAAATACCGAGAAAACTGCTGTTTTAAGTTTATGCATATTACTAATCCAAAATTAAGGGTTTTTTTTATATTTACGGTAGGAAATGTAATAAATATTTATGCAACTAAATGAAAAAGTGGAATCTGAGGGTTCAAAAAAATTATAATTTAAAAAATCGTCTTTAAAGTTTATATAAATTAAGTTCTTAGAAATGCATATTGGGCAGCACGATGGCGCAGTGGGTAGCACAATCGCCTCACAGCAAGAAGATCGCTGGTTCGAGCCCCGGCTGGGTCCAAAAACAAGTGATAGGTGAATTGGGTAAGCTAAAATTGTCCGTAGTGTATGACTGTGTGTGAATGAGTGTGCATGGATGTTTCCCAGTGATGGGTTGCAGCTGGAAGGGCATCCGCTGCATAAAACATGTGCTGGATAAGTTGGCGGTTCATTCCGCTGTGGCGACTCCAGATTAATAAAGGGACTAAGCCAAAAAGAAAATGAATGAATGAAATGCATATTACGAATCTAAAATTGAGTTTTTATATATTTATGGTAGGAAATTTACTAAATAATTGGCCGAGATACAATTTAATGAAAATGTTGAATCTGAGGGTTCAATATATATATATATATTTTTTTTTAAATCACATTTAAAGCTCTTAGAAATACATATTACTAATCCAAAATTAAGTTTTTATATATTTACAGCAGGAAATTTACTAACTATATGGCAAAAAATGTGGCATGCATCTGAGCGTCCAAAGAATTTAAAAAATTAATAAAAATATTGAGAACATTTCTGTTAAAATCAATAAAATTAAGTTCTTAGAAACGCATATTACTAATCCAAAATTAAGCTGTTTTTATATTTATGGTAGGAAATTTACAAAATATCTTGCTGAGATACAACATAACGAAAATGTCGAATCTGAGGGTTTAAAAATATATATTGTTTTTAAATCGCATTAAAGTTTATAAAAAATCTTAGAAAAAAGTTTAAAGTTCTTAGAAATGCATATTATTCATTCATTCATTCATTCATTCATTCATTCATTCATTCATTCATTTTCCTTTGGCTTAGGCTCTATTTCAGAGGTCACCATAATGAACTATTCCTGCATATGTTTTGCGCAGCGGATGCCCTTCCAGCCGCAACCCAGTACTGGGAAACACTCGAAATGCATATTACTAATCCAAAATTAAGTTTTTATATATTTACAGCAAGAATTTTATGATCTTTACTTAATATTCCAATGATTGTTTGGCATAAAATTAAAATCTGTAATTTTGATTCATATACTGTATTTTTGTCTATTCCCACACATACAGTTGGAATCAGAATTATTAAACCCCCTGAATTATTAGCCCTCTTGTTTATTTTTCTCCCTAATTTCTGTTTAACGGAGAGAAGATTTTTTGAAGCACATTTCTAAAAATAATAGTTTTAATAACTCATTTCTAATAACTGATTTATTTTATCTTTGCCATGATGACAGGACATAATATTTGACTAGATATTTTTCAAGACACTTCTATACAGCTTAAAGTGACATTTAAAGGCTTAACTAGGTTAATTAGGTTAACAAGGCAGGATAGAGTAATTAGGCAAGTTATTGTATAATGATGGTTTGTTCTGTAGACTATCGAAAAAATATACAGCTTAAAGGGGCTAATAATTTTGACCTTAAAATGGTTTTAAAAAAATTAAAAACTGCTTTTATTTTAGCCAAAATAAAACAAATAAGACTTTCTCCAGAAGAAAAAATATTATCAGACATACTGTGAAAATTTCCTTGCTCTGTTAAACATCATTTGGGAAATATTTAAAACAGAAAAACAATTCAAAGGGGGTTTAATAATTCTGATTGCAACTGTATATCCGTTCAACATAAATCTAGTTTAGTGGTCCAGGTTCACATATCCACTTTATTTTTTCTTTAGTCTTAATTAGTTGCAATTATTGCAATACTTGTCCCTGTGGTTTGTGGTCTTTTTAGTTTGTTTTCTACCTTCCAGGCTATAGTGGCTTTACTTTATGTAAGAGATTTTTTGCATCTTGTATTTGGTTAAATGAAGGTCACTCACTCGCACAGGATCACACCGTCCTTCAGCCCCTCCATGAAGTTTTCTGCAAGTGTTCGTCCAGTGACCTCCTGGATCCACATCCTCAGGTCCTCCTCCGTCTGATGGTTATATTTCTGTGCCAGCTGTCATATGAATTCACGATAAGATAAAATAAGAGCTTTTTTTAAATTGCTTCATAATAACTTAATGCTTTTGGAAATGCAAGTTGCTAAAAATCTTGTTTCTGCATAGATCTGACCATATTCCTATGGCCTTATAATAAAAATAAGGATTAATAATAATAATAATATGTTATTTTATTGTTGTTAATATAATTATTATTATTAATAATAAAAAAATAATAGCAATAATAATATATATGTACAATTAATTATACATTAATTAAATTGATACATTTTTAATATTATATTGATAATTATTAATAAAAATTATTCATCTTTGACCAATTTAATAATAATAAATATATTTTACTACAATTATAAATTAATGCAATTTCTAATAATAATTATTGGTATTAATAAAAAAATAATTGATAAAATAATTTATATAAATAATAATGATGACGATGACATAATAAAAAATTATGATATAGATGTTCTCATCACATTGAGTGTTTCACATTAGATTTTCTAACATAGCTTCGATAAAAGAATCAATTGGTTTCCGACAATTTGTTAGCACAATAGAAAATATGTATGCATGTAAACATATATTAAAAATCTTACATTTCTTCTAAACATTTGTCCTGAGAAACATACAAGTTTATTATTTTCAATACTTTCAACACAAAATTAGATTGTTGAGTAAAGTTAATGGACAGAAACATTTAATGTATTGATCATTCATTCATTCATTTTCTTTTCAGCTTAGTCCCTTTATTAATCTGGGGTCGCCACAGCGGAATGAACCGCCTGTATTGATCAATGATACATTAAAAAAACTTATATATTTAGAAGAAATGTATAGCACTTGCATGTGCCCTTTTTTCCTGTATCTCAAGGTAAAAACAGCATATTAGCTTCTTCAAATATTGATATTTTTAATCATTATGCAATAATTTAGAAGGATTAAATAAGTATTATGTTGGCATCCGACAACACCATCATACAAATCAGCAGTTTACATCAGGAATATCATTGCATGCTTTCCAAATGCATTGTATTTGTAGGGTAAACTGCACTTACTTTATTCCTGACATCAGCAGAGAGTCCGAATGTGGGTCCTTTGCTAAACTGGGTGCTCATGGTCTCCTGTAGACTTGAGTGCTGTGATGCAGGAGTTTTCCTCTCACATCCTTTCCATCTTTTAAATGCCCCTCTGTCCTCTACACGCCTGCTTCTCATTGGCTGAGGCCTCACGAGCGACTGACCAATAGTTAACATGAATGTACGCTGGCATGAGTATTCCTGAATAAATAGTTTAAGGGAGAGTTCACTAAAAAATGTAAATTTCCTCTGCAAGTGGGTCTAAACTTTTACAAGTATCTTTTATGCTGTCATACACAAAACAAAATGTTGTGAAGAATGTTTAGCCTTTGATAAACCTTCCACTGGGCACCTAAAACAACATAATTAAGTGAACCAATTTGATGACTATTGACTACCTCGATGATCTAACATTGGCATTGGCAAACAATATGTGAACAATTTTGGAAAAAATCCATTGACATTATTCCAAATGCATCTAAGTTGACTTTACTTTTAGGCTGTATGCAGAAACAAACTCCTATTTTACGAGAAAACTTTTTTACGAGAAAACATCTTTTGAACACTTACGATGTCTATCGGTGGTCCATATCAGTTTCAGACTGTTGAATGAATATTTTCCCGCATAGACTTGGCGTGATTATGCATTCACAATGGTATTACGGGTGGTCAAATGTGTATTAATATTATCTATTGTTTTAATTATTCATATTATTATTTAAAATACAGACCAGAGTAAACTATTTCTCAGTATTAAAGGGCTGACCACCCATGCATCTTGTTTTGACTTCCTTCAGGGGGGGATCAAGTGTTAATTAGGAGGAGGGTCAACCCCCGCCTCAACCCCCCTGTAATTCGTACCCTGTGTTTAGTCTGTTTTATGTGTAAAGTGCAAGGATAAGTTCAAAATAATGCTAAATGAATAATGGCAATGACAAAGATTATGAAGTGCGACGACTTGATGAAGAAATGAAAATGTGACTCATGTCAGTCCTGTGAATAGCATTATTAGCTGTAATGTTCGATGGAAAAGGTGTCGGAGTCGTTGATAAACATCCATGTGGACACCTAAAATGCTATCAAAAACCTTTAAAACAACAAAAACAAACAAACAAACAAACAAAAATGTTAAAATGCAAACAAATTTGATTTCAAATTTAAATTTTTGTTTCATGTTTTTTGACGCCAATGTTAGATAGTTTACATGCATCGTAAGTTTACAAACTCCAGTGTAAATTTAGAAATGAAGCTTTCAGATGAATACAACGTTTCTTATATTAGATATAATAGTTTTTGTGTCGTTATTTTGGTGGTCAAAGGGCATCAATGTGTGGATGTCAAGGTTTTGACATCAAATCGCATTTTTGACGTGTTTTTGATGTTGTTTTGGCATTAATTTAGCTTCTCATTGGCTGAAGCCTCATGAGTGACTGACCACTTGTGAACATGAATGTACCGCTGGCATGAGTCCTCCTGAATGAATAGTTATAGAATAGAGTAGTTCACCCATAAAATGTAAATTTCCTCTGCAAGTGGTTATAAACCAGTTTCTTTTATTCTGTCGAACACAAACAAGATGTTCTGAAGAATATTTAGCCATTAATAAACATCCCAGTGGGCACCTAAAATGACATCAAAAACACGTCAACAAACAAAAATCTATTTGATGTCAATTGACTATTAACAGTTGACAAAATGACATCAAATTGACACCTAACATTGGTTAGGTGTCACAATTATATTTGTGTTCAACAGAAGAAAGAATCTCATAAAGGTTGGAAATCACTTCATGGAGTAAATGATAACAGAACTGTCATTTTTGGGTTAACTATCCTTTAAAAGAGAAAGTCCAAATGGGCATACAGACCATATTTTAGAAATGATCTTCCCTGCTTGCATTTGGTATAAAAAGAGCCATTGTTTAATCCAAGTATCACCACTTTTAAGGGTAAATATACACTTTTCCTAAAGGGATAATTCACCAAAAAAGAAAATCGACTCATCGTTTAATATGAAATGGTTTCAAACCTTTATGGGTTTCTTTTTTTCCGTTGAACACAAAAGAAGATATTTTGAAGAATGTTGAAAACCGATAGCCATTGACTTCCATTGGAAAAACAAATACTATGGACATTGGTTTTAAACCTTCCTCACAATATCTTCTTGTTTTACAAGTTTGGAACAAGCAGAGATTGAGTATCTCTAAATGTTGACAGAATTTTCATTTTTGTGTGAACTGTACCTTTAAGTAGTAATACATTTGAAGGGCATGAAGATGGAGAGAGAGAAGGGATAGATGGAATTTGAGCTCTTTATTTGGTCATGGTGGTGCTACAGCTGTCGTTTTTGTTGAAATGTTTATAAGAGAAAGAATCCAGAATGAATCCGAATTGAACTGAGTCCATCATTAGTGACCACTGTATATAAGAAACAGAGAGACAGACAGACATATATGACATATATTCTTCAAGTTTTAGATTTTTTAGAAATAAATAATTAATTATAAAAACCTAATAGCATGTTTTTTATGCGGGATAAAATGGTCATAGAAGCGATATGCTGTAAAAACGTAATTATGTGATGTTTCCTGAGCTTAAGGATAAAAAAACGTCTCATTTTGTTCATTTGGTAGGCTAATACAACTAGCGTTTGTCCCACGATGCCAACTACAGGCGGGTTTGGGGGGGACTGACACCCCTAATTGAGGCTTGATCCCCCTGAAGGAGGTCAACACAAGATCTACGGGGGTCAGGCCTTTAAATATTGAAAGATGGTTTTCTCTGATCTGTATCTTAAATAATAACATTAATAATTAAGATAATAGATAATATAAATATATATTTGACCACCCCTATAACGGTTCATACCATTAGGGTTTCATACATAATCGCGCCAATCAGTCTGAGTATGAGAAGAATCATTCAACAGTCTGAAACCGGCATCGTAAGTGTTCACAAGACAATTTTCTTATAAAATAGGTGTTTGTATTTACATATAGCCGAAAAGCAAAGTAAAATTAAGCGCACAGTTTGCATAGTTTGACCTACAGTAACCTCCGAAATAGCTAATTAGACGTTACTGTCAGAAAACACTGAAAACTTAAATAGGCCTACGTTTTTTTAAATAAATGAGATAAAAATAAATAAATACATAAGTTTGACTCACTGAAGCATGTAGGCATATTAAACAAACTAATATTAGCTTACCAAAAAAGTTGCCTGCTGATCGTCAGTGTATAATTCGCACCCTGGTTTGTTCTTATTATAGCCGTAGTTTTACCACAAGATGGCGTCGCGGACTTAAATGTAAGACACTCAAGAATGTTGTAAACATGGGCAGGGCCGTGGATGCTTTTGAAGAGGCAACTATAACATATTATGTGCTACTCAAACTCTCTTTTTGATAGTAAAAACTATAAACATTTTATCTAGCTCTGCACTTAGTTGCTGTTTTTTTACAATGCACAATTTTGCGAATATTAACCATAACATTAATTCTTTATGATGTTACAGGATGGGATTAAAGGATTCACACTGAAAGTATTTCAATATTCACAGCTTCAAAATTGATCAAAACTGTATGGTTTAATATAATTTACTTAAATGTTGTGTTTACTAAAATAAAATAAACTTTATAATATAAAATAATAATTACAGTTATTAGCCCTTAAGAAAATTACACTCTAAAAAATGCCGGGTTGTTTGTTTTAGCCCAACTTAGGACAAATCTGTAGTAATTTAATTGAATTGAAAACATTAACCCCACACTGGGTTTGTCCATATCTGACCCAAAATTGGGTTAAAACATCCTCAATAATTTTATTACCATGCTTTTATTATAGTAAAATTGCAGTAACTGTTGTAGTTAAGTGTTTTTGGAAGATTGATAGCCATTTTTATTACCAATTTTATATATATATTTATTTTATTTTATTTTTTTGCAGTAAAACATTCATTCATTCATTCATTTTCTTTTCGGCTTAGTCCCTTTATTCCCATCACTGGGAAACATCCATACACACTCATTCACACACATACACTACGGACAATTTAGCCTACCCAATTCACCTATAGCACATGTCTTTGGACTTGTGGGGGAAACCGGAGCACCCGGAGGAAACCCACGTGAACACGGGGAGAACATGCAAACTCCTCACAGAAACGCCAACTGACCCAGCCAAGGCTCGAACCAGCGACCTTCTTGCTGTGAGGCAAACGTGCTACCCACTGCGCCACCGTGACGCCTGCAGTAAAACAATTAATTAATTTTCAGACGCTGTAAAAAAAATTGTTGCTGCCTTAAATTCTTTTGCTGAATCAAATAAACATTTGTATTTATCTCAACTTACATAAATTAAACTGACTAAAAAATTAAGCTAAGCTTTGCATAACTCAGAAAATTTTGTTGAAACCTGATTAACTTAAAATAAGTTAAAGTAACAAAAGCATTTGTTATCATGACTTTTTGTCATATTTTTTTTTACAGTGTAAGATAATATGACAACCATTTGGTTAAAAATTCTAATTGAAATCTAATTGAGAAAAATAACCTAATGTTGGGGTTGGGTTTGCCCTAATTAAATTAAATTAAATTAAATTTAATCCTTTTCCTTCAGCTTAGTCACTTTATTCATCAGGGGTTGCCATAGCGGAATGAACTGCCAACTTATCCAGCATATGTTTTACACAGCGGATGCCCTTCCAGCTGCAACCCCGTACTGGGAAACACCCATACACACTCATACATTACGGCCAGTTTTACCCAATTCACCTATAGCGCATGTCTTTGGACTGGGGGAAACCGGAGCACCCGGAGGAAACCCACGCCAACATGGGGAGAACATGCAAACTCCACACAGAAATGCCAACTGAACCAGCCGGGACTCGAACCAGCGACCTTCTTGCTGTAAGTTGACAGTGCTAACCACTGAGCCACTGTGTCGCCCATTACCAATTTAATTTAATAAATTTTTTTGCATTTAATTAAGAGAGAAATATGAGAGAAATGCAATAGTTTTCTTTCCACCACAGTTGATGTAAATTCATTGTTTGTGACATATTTTTATTTATATATATATATATATTTTTTTTGCAGTAAAACCATGATTAATTTTCATAAGATATAAGGTATAAGACAATGATTTGGTTAAAAATTCTAATTGAAATTTTATTGAAAAAATAACCCAAAGTTAGGGTTTGGTTTGACCTTTTAATTCAGATTTCCTGATAATTTTCCCTAAGATAGAAATATGACATGCAAGAGTTTTCTTTCCACCACAGTTTACTATGGGAGAATTTGATTAATCCCATAGTACATTCCTTGGTTAATCAAAAGTGACATGGTTTTATTTTTTACACCATCTTATTGAACCATGAAGAAAAATGTTATTTCTGAAATGAAATTAAACAGGCCATGTCAGATCTGTGCCATATACAGCACATGCATCACAGACAGTTATTTAGCATGAATGGTATTTCGCAGATCTGCCCAGTAAGAGCAGAATGGTTTATACTGGAATAGTTCACAGTGCTGAAGTTCACACGAGGACACAAACTGAGAAACTTGAACTAAAATATCATCTTTTAAAGTTTAAATCACTTCAGGGATTCATACCTGCTATACCAGCCTGTAGCATATGGTTATAATCAGCGTATGACAGTAATGAATCATGCTAAATTGTTACGTAATCCTGCTGTGGCTTTGAAGCAGGTTTGGAAATATGACAGCATGTTGACCGGCAGCTACATTGAGCTTTAGCTATGCTTGCCTTTAAGAAATTATTTAATGCTTTAATACAATTGTCCAAAAACAATGTTTAACAATAGACAAAGCTAATCAGGCATCAGGAATGTAGAGTTCAACCATACTGTGATCCAGAAATGATGCACAGTTTGGGCTACACAACCTTGACTGCCATGTGGGGGGAAAAAAAAGACATATTTTCCAGCCCAGATTAATGTTCTTCTGCCTTTATTCCTCCCTACTGAGGAAAAGGGTCAGTAATGATTATAATACAGAGTGTTTTTACTCTACAGGCCACTAAGAAACCATAAATGAATGACAAAGACGCTTGTGTCTGGCCTGGCCTCTTCTGCTTCAGTTTAAAATATTAATAAAATAATAGTAATATGCTTAAAATTATGATAATATTCCAAAATGCTTTTACAAATGTGTGCATGCACGTTGCTTAAAAATGAATTTATAGGTTAATTAAACAGTTTTTACATTTATTTTACATTTTAGATATCATTTATAGGTCATTAAAAAAATGAATTAAACAGTTTTGTCTTTAAAAATGTAATGTAAATAATAATATTAATGACAGCGCGGTGGCGCAGTAGGTAGCGCTGTCACCTCACAGCAAGAAGGTTGCTGGTTCGACCCTCGGCTGGGTCAGTTGGCATTTCTGTGTGGAGTTTGCATGTTCTCCCCGTGTTGGCGTGGGTTTCCTCCGGGTGCTCCGGTTTCCCCCACAGTCCAAACACATGCGCATATAGGTGAATTGAATAAACTAAATCGGCCGTAGTGTATGAGTGTGTATGGGTGTTTCCCAGCACTGGGTTGCAGCTGTAAGGGCATCCGCTGTGTAAAACATATGCTGGATAAGTTGGCGGTTCATTCCGCTGTGGTGACCCCTGATAAATAAGGGACTAAGCCGAAGGAAAATAATTGAATATACTGTATTAATAGTTGAGACAGCAGTTTGAGTAGTGAAAAGTATAAACATTTACATTCCTTATTAATATGACTTCCATTTGTTTTAATGACGTGTTATTAGTTCTTCACTGGAAAACATTTAGAAGTGCTTTTTCTGTTTTACGAATTGCTAATTTCATGGTTTGCATGAGCAATTTCCATTGTGATCTCAGACTTTTAAACACGTGTTGTCATCCTCTTTACATATTCTCCTTCAGGGACGCTCATCCAGAATGAATTATGGCTTGCATTTGGTAATCATTACATTCATACTGCAGCGAGCGGTGCAATAATGCGAGACCTGAGAACCTATTGAATACTTTATTATCCACACAGTTCACTGAACGTCTTTCCTTTCAGCATGTTTTCAATTATGCCGAGACTTTTATAAAATAATCCAGTGGTACCAACTTTATAAAGACGATTCCAGTAACAATAAGGGCACTGTGTTCATCTGAAAAATATTCAAGGAGCCAAAAGCTGAATTCGTACCAACTGGCCCGTTCTCACGGACAGAAATGAAGGATCATAAATGTCCAGATGTGCTTATTGCTGCTAGATAAATCAGTGTGGTGTAAAACTCTCCTTTACGGCTCTAGGCCGAGCATCAATATCATCATTTGAAACTGAAAAATACCATAATAAACGAGATGAGAATTTGTCACTAGAGATATTTTGAATGTTTGTTTGTTTTTCTCTACTGGTGTGAGCAACACAATCTCACAAAAAATCATACATTTTCATTTAGTGGCTAATTTGTTTACATTTGTACTCTCATTTGTATATTTTTGTGAAGAGATGGGTTTAGGGGTGGGGTTTGGGGGCACACTTACTTTAAATTAAAATAAAATTACGTATTTATACGAACGAAACCATTTGATTTTGTACAAATTAGCCACTTTTTTGCCAATATGTAAAATACACTGCAAAAGATTGCTGTAAAATTTACAGTATTACCGTCAATTTTAATGGCAATTTTAACTGGCACTGTAAATTACTAATTACAATTGTGCTGTAGTTTGCGCTTGTAAATTTAGCCAGTAATACTGTCAAATTTACTAGCGCACAGTAAATTAATAATGGCAATTGTGGTGTAAAATTGTGCTGTCTATTTGTGATCCAATCCACCAAAATGCATTTTAATACCAGTTGCAAACATATGTGTGAACAGTCCTCCATTCACACACACGCACGCACGCACGCACACACTGCAAAAAATGCTTTTCTTACTTTACATTTTTGTCTTGTTTTTTCAAAATAATCTTGTTTTTGCTTTGAAATGAGTTTATTTTGCTTTCCCCATTGGCAGATTTTTTTTAACATTTTGCTTATTTTAAGGAAAAGGTCATATAATTTTTAATTATTTCTTCTGAAAACAAGACAATATTTTTTTGCTTGTCTAGAAAATGCTTCTTGATTTAATATTTTTTTTTTTTTTAGATATTTAGACTATAAACAAGACAACAGTTTTAAGTAAAGCACTTTTTGCAGTTGGTGCACACACACAGAGAAACACTGCAGAAAATGCTTTTTTAATTAAAGGGCACCTATTTTGCCATTTTTTTCAAGATTTAAGATAAGTCTTTTGTGTCTACGGAATGTGTCTGTAAAGTTTCAGCTCAAAACACTCATCAGAGTATTTATTATAGCTTTTCAGAATGTTGGATTTTTCTGCTCTAAACACTATGTAGCTGTTTTTGTTGCCTGTGCCTTTAATGCTAGTTCTCCCGGCCCACCGTGTACCTCAATCTCTGCCTCGGCTGCGTCAGATAAACAGCACAGTGACAGACATGAAGAAGCAGATCTCACGTAACGTTTGTGAGAAATACTACAGTAAGAACTTTCCCAATGATTATTTGATGCATTTGTTGTGGAGTTAATTCAAGCCTTTCTGCAACGATGAGTCACACACAATGTCGTTACAAAGTTCACGCACACACACAGACACACACGCACACACACAACTTTGTACTGTTTTTGCACGACAAATGTGACAGGATACCTCTTAATATCCACTGCTGTATGGATATCCGTTATGTTAATGTATAAAATAAACATGATTTAACGTCCACAAACCGGGATTGAAGCATCTTCTTTTATAATTGTACTGACATGCGGCTGTGGTGATAAATATGGTAAAATCGCTGTAATTCATTACAAACGTGCACTGTTTTAAAAACGTGTTAAACTTGTAAAACTCACTCTTGATCACATTTGATGATGATTGATGATCACAGCGAGTTGAACAGATCTTTTAATCCCAGTTGATTTGCGCAGGTCCTGTCTTGTTGATATGATTACACACGTTACTACGGAGACATGTTAATACGCGGCTGTCAATCAATTCGGTGGGCAGGGAAACCGCACTCCTACGTCACGTTGCGGTCGGCCTCAAAATGGGAGGGATTTGGATCCTATTTTAACATCAGGAAATTTAAAAAAAGACTTATTGTCTTTATATCACTCCAGTATGACTGTGGACACACTATACATACAGACAGTTCTGTCCAAACAGCTTACAAAAAAGATGATTTTCATCATAGGTGCCCTTTAAATCTTGTCTTGTTTCTATAGTCCAAATATTTAAACATTATTCATCTTGATATTATTTTCAATTAATTCGTTATTCTCACCTAATTTTTCATTATTATTTCTTAAAACAAGACAATATTTTTGGCTTGTCTAGAAAATGCTTCTTGATTTAAGAATTTTTAGATATCTGGACTAGAAACAAGACACCAATTTTTTGAGTAAGAAAAGCATTTTGTTTTTGCAGTGCACACACACACGCGCACACACACACACACACACACACGTTTGTTTTTGTAAATTGTGGGAACATTACCTAGGTTTGCATTGTTTTTATACTGTAGAAACTGTATCTTCTATTGCCCTGACCCCACCCTACCCCTAAACCCAACCCTCACAGTAAACTGTACAGTTTTACTTTCTGAAAAAAAAAACTCATTCTGTGTGATTTATAAGCTTTTTTGAGGAATGAGGACATCAGCAATGTCTTCATATTTTACCACCTTCTTGTAATACCTGTGTCATACCTATGTCTGATTTGTGTCCTGATATGTCACAAAAACACGTACACACGCACACACAGCCTCCAACCCTCCAGACCTCACATAAAAGCCATCAATATATTTTCACCTGTTCTGTCAGCTCAATATTGATCTGACTCCTCCATCTCTTCTCCTCTATTGCTGGAGCTCTGCATCTCTTCCACATAAAACCCTGACAGCAGAGTTTCATTGATTTCTCTGAGGCTCTGTCAGTGTGTTCTTCTGGATATCAAGTGGCCGTTAGACATCTGACTATAAATGTGTGCTGCAGAATATATGGCATCATAACAGTTTATCTTCTTGTGTATGCATCCGGGTACTCACATACAGATTTAATGCGACAGATCTGATAGATGAACATCGAGTTTTTTTGTCATGTCGGAAATAAAAGTGTATGGTAGTGTAAGCGATGATAGATGAGGTGATATTGACTGTAAAATCTTATTTGGTTATTTGTAGTATGCATTAATTCAGATTCGATCTTTTGTTGGGGGTTTGTGGTTTTATTTTGGTCTTTCAATGCATCCAGTGCATCTATTTAAAGGGACAGTTCACCCAAAAATGAACATGTCACTTATTACTCGCCCTCAAGTTGTTCTAATCCCTTTATGAGTTTCTTTCTGTTGAACACAAAAGAAGATGTTTTGAAGAATGCTGAAAACCTGTAACCATTGACTTCCGTTGTAGGAAAAACAAATACTATGGAAGTCAGTGGTTACAGGTTTCCAACATTCTTCAAAATATCTTCTTTTATGTTCAATAGAAATTCATAAAGAATTGAAATTAAAATTGAAACAAAAATACTTTGTATTGAGTCAAAATGATTGATTTTTTTAAATGCAAAAATCATTTGGTAATTAAACATGTTCCATGTAGATGGCAAATGAAGACATTTTGTAAATTTCCTATTGTAAATATATCAAAACTTAACGGTGGTCATGGAGGAGCGGAGAGCATGAGACTGATTCCTGAAAGACCAGTGACAGACGAGTCTTTTTGGCATTGATCCCATGGTCCAGTATGATCACCCGCCAGTGACCTACTTACACCTGCAGTTCTCCACAATGGACATCCAGTGTTCTCCAGTCTCCGGCGCCTGGACTGCAGCTCCGCACAAGATATTTGGCCAGAGGTGAAATGGTCGTGCCCAACAGAGCCTGGTTTCTCTCAAGGTTTTTCCTTCACTTTCGTCAATTGGTGAAGTTTGTTCCTCGCCACTGTCGCCACTGTCTTGCTTGGTTTGGGACTTGTGGAGCTGCACATCGATGGATTTGCTCTTCAGTGTTTGAACTTTCAGCAGTGAAATTTAAACCACACTGAACTGAACTCAACTGAACTTCAACTCTGAAAACTGGACTGACACAGTTTCAGTTTACTAGAACTTCTATGTTAATCTGCTTTGACACAATCTACATTGTAAAAGTGCTATAGAAATAAACATGAATTGAATCGCCCAACACTAGTTGCATATGCATGTGTCTGCACCATTAAAACAGTGTACCAAAACAGTGACTGAAGGAAAGATGCATTTTAAACATGTGTTTTTACACAGCCTTAGTGATGCAAATTTTCTAAAGGCACTTGTATAAAATACAAGTAAACCCATTGTAACTTGTTTTTCTATTCATATTTGCCAATTTGTATATGCATATATCTGCACCAATAAAAAACAGTGTAACAAAAACTAAAGAAAAGAAGCATGTCTCTTTTTACACACCCTCAGGGAGCCTGTCTAAAATGCTACTATCCTGTTACCTTTTCTTGATCAGAGCGAAGCAGGTGGCTTTACATTTGAGACACACACACACACACACACACACACACACACACACACAGAAACACACATTCATGAGGCCGAAGCCCACCATAAAACACCTGGCGGAGGTGGGAGAGCTGAGAATCCACAGCACTGTCTATTAACTGAGGAGGAGGAGGAGGAACGACAAATGCTAATCAGCTTTTGTTTGAAGCGCAGCCGAAGTTTCTGAGCCAGTCCATTCATTGTGCTTCAAAACTCACTGCTGTCTGTTACTTGTGTTTCCTCTGCATACTCATTATCTGCTCTCTGATGTTTGTGAGCACTGAAACGCTCCCATTCAAAGTGGCTTTTCAGAGACATTTGCACCTTGTCTTTAGTTACAGTGCATGCAAAATGAGGTTTGCTTCAAGAAATCCACTTTTCTTATACCCAAAATGTGACGTTTCATTCCCATGATGTTTACAGAATGAGCAAATGGAATGTTCCCTTAACCCTTGTTCAGATTGACTACCCTTTCGTTATGTTGGTGGCTGTTTTTGCCCCATTGACTTCCATTATAATGACATTTTTTGATTGCAAAGCCAAATAATCATGCATTCTTGATTGTTAGTGGTTTTCCCTGTTGGGAGGAGGTACAGTTTGTCATTTTTTTCTGTTGATCATCAGTTGGCAGGATTAACCCTTTAGATAGGCCTGTGCAAAAATCAATGCTGGCTTTTATATGGAGTTCTAAAACAGCAGATTATAGTGTGTATGTGCATAAATACACTCACTATGTGCACTATGTTCTGAGAGCTGAGATGCTTATTTTGATTTTCTTAGTCATATCAAGGTAAGTGCGCAAAGGTCTCACACACACACATTATACTCCATATAAAAGCCAGAAACTAAGCTTTTTTTGCAACATAGGCTCATTCTGAAAACGTAGCCCTATATACATTTCTGGAGAGCGCAAATTATGTAGCCAAAAGTACGTATGGCTGCATTTCGTCTTTAAAACGAACCCTACGGGGCGGTTCCTTTTCGCGCTTACCAGCTGACCGCTTACCTCCATATGGATGGCTTTTCAGCTGTTACCAGTTTGTCCAGTGGCTCGCAGCGTATGTCGGCGGACTTGTGATGTGGAGCGGAGTTGACCGCGATGACGGGGTTCAAATCCAGAGAAGAACAGTTCCAGAAAGCAGGTAAGACTAAAACAAAAGGCAAAAAATTTAATAAACAAGTAAATAACGGTGAGAATGTGGTAAAATCTGAAAACGTGGTAAAAATCAGACGAGGGCTTTTCTTTTTTTCTTGATTGCTTTTGAAAATACTGTCGGTTGGGTTGAGGGAAGTGGATTGGTGGGTCAATCGGTACTTTTAAAAACACAGTAGCTGTGTCCCAAATGGCACACTATGCACTATGTACTTATGCACTTACACACTCAACAGCTTAGTATATATATGTAGTGTCGTCCCAAATGGAACACTAATGGTTTTTTAGCAAGCGGAAATTCAAACCGTTTCCCCGATGACGTTTGACAGTTGCCAAATAAGTGAAATATATGACTAAACTACCAAATAATACCTGCCATGAGTATAACCGCATTCACCATTGGGAGGCGGTATAATCACTCTTGTAGGAGAATTTTGCTTTCACAATCCAAAATAAATAAAGTAACCCAACATAAGCGCCCGAAAGCCCCCCCATTCCGTTACGTGAGCAAACAGCAGCTGTTGAGTGTGTGAAGTGTCCGTCATTCCACACTTCATTTTACCGGTTGAATGAGTGCATCATCCGGGTAATTAAAGTGCACTTATTATTTTTTGAGTTTTCAGTGTGAACACTGAATAGTGCATAAGTATGCGATTTGGGACGCACATTATCAGTTAAGTTCAGGGAAGGAGGAGGGTGGGTCAGTCGATCGGTCAGTCAGTCGACAGCGCCCTCTGGTGGATTTACACGAGAACAGTAGTTGCGAATGGCACTCGCGAAAGAAATTTGAGATCTCAAAAAGCATACACAGCGGCCTCTGGTGGATTTGCGAAAACAAAAACTGCAAAAAAACGTACCTCCTGGGACATATTTGGCGCTCTTCAGAAATGTATAAAGAGGTACGTTTTTAGAATGAGCCTGGGTTGGTTTTTTTGCACTGTAACTGATGATCAATAGTAAAAATCACAAATTGTTCCTCTTCCCAACAGGGAAAACCACCAACAATTAAGAAAGCATGATTATATGGTGTCATGGCTTTGCGATCAAAAAATGTTGTTATAATGTAAGTCAATGGGGAAAAAAAAGACACCAACATAACGAATGGGTTGTCAATTTGCCCAGAGAGTATTGTTGAGTTTGTGAAAAATTCCAAAGCATTTTCCCAAAATATGTTTTTAGGTTTGTCACCAAAAATCATTCCATTTGCTGAAACAGAGAAATTTGTGGCTAAATTAAGCGTCAGTATACCCAGACTGGATGAAAACATCCCCAACAGTACACAAGGGTTAATATGTATGCCCATTCAAAATGTTTTATTAAATCATTTGAAAATCTGGATGTTTTGAACAGTCAGAGGACATTAAAAAAACCATGTTCACTGTAAACGCTCTTCTGTTAGCTGGGCAGACTCTGGGCGGCAGTCTCAGACTATACTAGTAATGACTTATGATGGCAAACATCTGAGAACAGGCACTGGAATGGAAAAAGAGGACAGAAAAATCGTGACTCTGTTCACGTCCATCATGTCATTTCACTGAACTCATATGACGCACGAGACATTACTGCATTTAAACATTCATGCACGTGCTTCTGAACGCTCACTAGTTTTTTGTATTCACAGGGAAAACCCAGCATAATTCACTCTGGGTGGAATAAAGGAGTGAAAATACATGAATCTGAAAACCAAATGACGTTCGATCTTCTGATGGTGAGACGCTGTGTACCAAATGATGGATGTGCTTAAAATCCCGTCAGACAGTGGGAGACGCATATCCAAAAAACTGATTTCAGTTTCTTGCTTTTTAAAAAAAGTTTTCTTATTACTATTAATTCATTAATTTTCCGTCAGCTCAGTCCCTTATTTATCAGGGGTCACCACAGTGGAATGAACCGCCAACTATTCCAGCATATGTTTTATGCAGTGGATGCCCTTTCTGCCGCAACCCAGTACCGGGAAACACCTATACACTCTCACATTCACACACACACTCATACACTACGGCTAATTTTGTTTACCCAATTCACCCATGTCTTTGGACTGTGGGAGAAACTGAAGCATTCGGAGGAAACCCACGCCAACACAGGGAGAACATGCAAACTCCACACAGAAATGACAACTGGCCTAGTCGGGACTCGAACCAGCGACCTTCTTGCTGTGAGGCGACAGTGCTAACCACTGAGCCCTCATGCCACCCCTTTCTTATTATTATGTCTGTTCAAATGGTTTTGATATCTCTGAAAGAAGTTTCTTCTGCTCATCAAGGCTACATTGTTTTTGCTCTAAAATACATGAAGACATAAATTTTATGCATTTTAAAAGTAAAACACATTTAAAAGTGTGAAATATTACTATTTTAATATATTTTAAAATGTAATTTGTTCCTGTGATACAAAGCTGAATTTCAGCATTATTACTCCAGTCTACAGTGTCACACGATCCTTCAAAAGCATTCCAATTACCTGATTTGTTGCTCATGAAACATTTATTATCATAATTAGGGACCGAGCACCGAACGGTGCGTAGGCCCTATTGGAATTGCTCCGTTTATTCTTCTTCTTCTTCTTCTTCTTCTTCTCCGGAATGAATCGCCTTTTTGAGGG